>VZTL01057527.1:1625-12118 GCA_013400535.1 Scopus umbretta | reverse complement strand
CTGCCCGCAGGTCTCTTCCGCGGCCCCGACCGGTGCTGCCGGGAGCACGACCAGTGCTCGGCGCAGATCACGGCGCTGCAGTTCAACTATGGCATCCGCAACTACCGCCTGCATACCGTCTCCCACTGCGACTGCGACGCCAGGTGCGCCGGGGGCCGGGGCCGGGGCCGGGTGGGGGGACACACCGGGGGCTGTCGGGCCGCTGACTGCTCCGGTGTGCCCCGCAGGTTCCGGCATTGCCTGCTGGCCCTCAACGACACCATCTCCAACATCATCGGTGTCACCTTCTTCAACCTGCTGGAGGTGCCATGCTTTGTGCTGGAGGAGAGTGAGGAGTGCATCCAGTGGCACTGGTGGGGAGGGTGAGTGTCCCGGGAGGGGCCCCATGCCTCAGTCTGCGGCTGGGTGCATGTGCTGCTGCAGCATGCCCTGCCTGGCTGCCCCGCCGGCTGCAGGGAGACCCAGCGTGGCCGTGGCAGGGCTGGTGTGCGGGGCCTCATGGCACATGGTGTCTCCAGGTGTGAGCGTTATGGCATAGTACCCCTGGCCAGGATGGTGCAGCAGAGTCAGTACCACTACAGCCTGCCCGCAGAGAAGACAGGCAGCCCTGCTGTGCAGCCGCCGGGCAAGGGAAAGAAGCCCTCTAGAGCAGGGCGCAAGCGGCTCCGAGAGGGAATTGGGCAAAACCCCAGGCTCTGCCAGGCACAGAGACCTGCGACAGCCCAGCAGCTGCGGGGCCCAGATACCTTGGCCCCTGCATCTGCCAGGGACAAGGCTGAGCCCACAACCAGGCAGCCAGCAGCGCAGCGGGGGCTGGAGCCCGGCCCCCCAACAGCAATGACCGTGTTGGAACAGGACCTTGCTGAAGGAAGGCGAGCACCACGGGGAAGAGCACAGCAAGGGGCTGGGGGCTCGGCACACCCTGCCTGCACGGCTTGCCCTGAAGATGGCAGCATCGGATCCGGCCTGGCTGCGGCACAGTGCGGAGCCACCCCGGTGCCTGCCGTGGAGGGGCGCAGGCTGCAGGGTAAGTCGGTGTTGGGGGCAGAGCATGCGCCACAGCTGGGGTGTCCCGAGGCCTCAGCCCGTTGGGGTTGTGGGCCGGGGGTGCCCCTCACTGCCCCGCTGTCCTCAGGCCCGGGCAGGGTGTGCAGGTGCTACAAGCACCTGGATAAGTGCAAGCACCAGATCGCATCCTGTGAGGTGAAGTACCAGCTGCACAACGTGGACACCCGGACACTCTTCCACTGCAACTGCACTCGCAGGTGTGTGTCCAGGAGGAAAAGGCAGGGCTTTTCCCACCATTACAGAGCAGTGCGTGCAGATAGTCTGGGGTCAGACAGGTAGGACCCAGTGGGATGCCCCGCCCTGGCCAGCAGCTGCTGACTGCTGCCCTCCTGTGCCCACAGGCTGGCACGGTTCCTGCGCAGGGCAAAGGACCTCAGTGGTGTGGAGGTGGCTGTCCTGGCTAACCACATTGCCATGGACTGCTTTGTTCTGGAGCTGCCCACTGACTGCAGCCTGGGCAAGGGGCCACAGCACAAGTAAGTGCAGAGGGTCACGGGGATGTGGGCAGGAGGGATGCCCTGGCAGGGCTGGGTGCTGTCCTGCAGCATTGGCTGTGCCATGAGCCAGGGCTGGGGTGGAAAGCAATGGATGTCAGTACTGCACTGATGCTTACAGCTTTGCTTCTCTGGCAGCTGTATCACAGCAATCCGGGCTGTGCGAGTACCTGCACAGCATCTCAAAAAGGCCCTGAGGCGCTGGGGTCCTCCACATGTGACCTCCAAGGCTGAGCATCTAGACTGGAAGACGCAGGACAGTGGTGGCACCCTCTACGAGCGATGCCTGCAGCTGACCTTGGAGCAGAAGCCAGGTGCTCAGCACCATGTGGTGCCCCCATGATGCCAGAGAAGCACTGCCTCCTGTGGTGAGGAAGCTGATTTCTGGTCCTTGAGACAAAGGATGGTACTGAGCATGGCTGCTGGCATGACTGCATGGAGCTGGGGGGTCACAGCTGGAGCAGGCAGGGGGACTGCAAAGCCTTTCAAGGAGCTGCAGCTGTCATCTGTGACCATCAAAGCAAGGGGAAAGGAATAGGAGGGCTTAGGAAAGGGGAACCCACCTTCTTCCTCCCCTGTTGTGGTCTGGGGCAGGGAGGATGCTCTGGGCATTGGATCCCCCAGGCAGCATGGGAAGGGGTACAGCATGGACTAAGGTCTGTGCTGGCTCCCAGACCTGGAGTAGGGGGAGGGCAGGGGTCAGTCCCTGTGTGCAGCAGAAGATAAATAAAGGGTGGTCTCAGTGTGGTGTGTGGGGTCTGAGCCTGCTGCACCCTGTTCACACTGTGGCCCCTCCCCCAGGGGCTGATCCTGCCCCCCCTGCAGTAAGTACAGTGCAGCTGGGGTGGGCAGGATGGTTTATTTTGTTGCTTGCACTACGTCCAAGGCTGAGGGACAGTGGTAGCAGCAGGGAAGGCGCGAGCTTTGATCTCAGGGGTACTCTGGGGTGGTCCTTGATCTGTGCCTGCCACCAGAGCCCTGTCCCACCTCAGGTGTGAGGCCAGCACTCCTCCCATAGGACTGAAGGGACTTGCACTTTGACTTTCACAAGGGGCTCCCCCTCACTGTGCTAGACCACCCTTGCCCTCCCCTGTGCCACCTCCCAGGGCCACAGCTCAAGCTGGGGGGAGAAGGCCCCTACCTGCCACACACACAACAGGGGTGAAGAGTCCCTGCAATAAATAAGGGAGTGGGGTGTCTCAGCAGGAAAGCAGCAGAGGAAAGCACACAGCAAGCATGCTATAGGGAGAGGGCCACTGCATCAGCGGCCCATGGCACAGCTATGGCTGTCCAGCTCCTGGGGGCTGCTCCCCTCCTTTGGGGAGGTGCTACAGCCTGGGGGGCTTGTGGGGCTCACCCTCCAGCAGGGGTAGCCCTGGTCCATGCTCTCCCTCCGCCGGCCCATGGCCTGGTCAATCATCTCCAGGCGGAGCGCAGGCAGCAGACCCAGGTTCCTGGGGTCAGCCCTGGCCAGGGGGTTGTCAGTAGAGATGTGCCAGGGGCCACCCTGCTCCTGCACAGTCTGGTAGAAGGAGCTGCCCTCGTGGCTGTCAGCTGCCCACCCTGACTCCTTGGCTTTGGCTCCACGGCACCCCAGCTCCTCCTGGGGTAGGTGAATGGTGGGAATGGCCCCAGGGAGGCCTCGGCGGCTCTGGGGTGAAGGGCTGCGGCTTGTACCCCTGTCCCGGCTTGACGGCCGCAGGATGAGGCCCTGGAACTTGGCCAGGCTGGGGCTTCGGCTCCGGTGCCGTTTCATCTTGCCTGGGCTGGGGCTACGAGATTTGGGGGCCAGTAGAACAAGGGTGCTGTCATCCTCCTCTTCTGAGCTGCTGCCCGAGCTGTCTGTGGGGCTGCTGCCCTCCTCTGATCTGGGCAGGGAGATCTGCACCCCTGCATCAGCACTGCTGGCTGATCCTCACAGGGGGCTGTGGGGCACCACAGCAGCTGGCCTCCTCAAGCCAAGCACCCCTATGCACATCCCCCTTGCCTCCCTCAGCCCCTCACCCTCGCCTGTGCTGACCTGAAAGGGCTCAGTCACACCAACGATGCTGCTGGAGGTGTTGCTGTAGTATCCAAGGATGTACTCGCCCTTCCCCTTGGGCAGCGCCTCCTCTGAGAACATCACCTGCAGCCCAGAGACAGCCGATGGGCACCAGGCCTGGGCACAGCAGTGCCCCTCCCACCTCCAGCCCCAGCAGAGGGCAAAAGTCCTCGACACCAGCACAAAGCAATAAGGAAGGGCCCTCCTGCCTCATCAGGGGAACAAAGGGGCCATTGTCCCCCTATGATGGGGCACATGTGCCCAGCTAGATGGCAGAGCTGGCCCCAGCTCACCTGTGCACACAGTTGCTTCTCTAGACAGCGCTCTCCATCATCACTCCTGGCCCAGACATAGGATACATAGTCTTTAGGATGCCGAAAGCCCACCTGTGTGCATGTATGTGGGAGAACGCCAGTGAGTGGGGGAACATCAGCCCTGCTTCAACTCTCCTCTCACTCAGCCCTCTCTCCTTGCGCAGTGGCACAAAGAGCTGCCTTGCACCCACACAGCAGTGCCCTGGCCCCCAGCCCCCTGGAAGTGCCAGGCTTTGGCCCCTGTGGAACCCAGAGAGCAGGAGGAAGACAGAACTGCTGGATCTGAGCCTCCTGAAGCAGGGCCAAATCCTGCTGCTAACTGCCAGGGCCTCCCAGAGGAAGGTATAGCACAGATCCATGCCTTCCACCCATATCTGCTGGTGGGGGGTAGCTCAGAAGGGACCCCATGGTGCTGTGCAGTGCTCCCCACTCCCTCAGCAGCCCCCAAGCCCCTACCCGGTAGAGTCCTATCCAGTCCCAGGAGCTCCGGTGGAAGCCAGTAGCCATCTTGTACCTGACAACTGCTTGCTCAGGCCTACTCCATTCATCAGCCACATAAATATCAACGAGGGGCTTGTCTACCTTGGAAGCAAACTGTTGGAGACACATACGTAGTGAGCAAGGGCATGCCAAAGGGAGCTGCCCCTACTGCCCAGGGCACCTGTCTGTGACTGGGCCCTCACACATACACCAACAGCTGTGCTTGACAAACAAAATAAGCCCCCCACACCCCATCATACACTGCACACGCTAGCTGGGCATCTCACTCCTGTAGCTCCTGCCAGTGGCCCTGGATAGTGCTCACCTGCACTGCAAAGATGGCAGCTACCGGCTTGTGGTCACTAATGGTGTATTCCATGTGGCTGCAGTAGCAGAGCTGGCTCACCGACAGGACACCCTGGCTGGGCCGGCGCCCACCCGCACCAAGCCCGACACTGGGAGATTTGATTTTCCAGAGGATGCGGTCAGTCCAGGCAGGTTTTCGCTTCTTGGCACTGCAGGGCACAGAGGGGCATCTCTTGCCTGGCAGGGGGCAGTGGGCTCCACCCCAAACTGCCTCCCCGTGGCACTACAGCACACATGGGCAGGGGATGCGGCTCGCCTTGGCACACAGCTCAGTGCAGCTGCAGGGACAGACCTGTGCTGGCACCAGCACAACAGTTGTGTCCCAGCCTGCCATCCCCAGTCCAGCCCATGCCCCACCCCATCATCCATCTGCACCAGCATCAGCCCCTGCCCCACTGGCACCACCACCCGCCCTGGCTCTGAGCCCCACTACCACTGCATCCCTCAGTGATGCCACCCAGGCCCAGCACATGCTTGAGCTCTGCTCTCCTACCTGCTGTCATACTTGTTGGTACCCACATCGAACTTGAAGGTGGGTGGGAAGTTCAGGGGTCCCTCCTGAAAGCCACTGAGGACAGGCCAGGTGCTCTTGGCAATGTTCAGCTGTGGGAAAGGGAGCAGGTTGGGGAGCACACCAGCCCCCATGGCCAGATCTCTCCACCCCAGCACCCCTGTCCCATTGCTGCCAGCCCCACACAGCTCTTAAGGTTTGTCCATGCCACACAAGCATCAGGTCATAGACCCAATGCCCCCAGCTCTTCCTAACACACTGTTAAAGGAAGCATGTGCCCAGCTCCCATAAAGACCATCCCGGGACTATGCTGCCCCATCCTCACAGAGCCAGGGCCCTTTGTGCCCCATAGGCAGCAAGGGGACATTCCCTGCCCACAGCTGCAGAGGCAGTTTTGGCAAGAGCTGACCATCTGCAGCCCAGCTGAGGCTCAGCAGCATGCCCAACCCTCTCACCTGGTCCTTCTCCCAGAGCTGGCTCAGGATGTTGCTGTCAATGGCGTACTTCACAAAGCGGATGTCAAGGCTCTCAATGCGGAAATTGAGGTCCCCAAACCAGAATACGAGGCTGTAGATGGGAGGGAAGGCAATGGGCTAGAAGGGCTGAGGCTACCAGAGCCAGGCATCACAGCAGGGGGAAAACATGCTCAGCCTGCAGCACAGGCACTCTCAGGAGCACCAGTGCAGGTTAGCACTCAGCCAACAGCTTGGCCAGCTGCCAGCCCTGCCAGGATTCAGGTAGGACCAAGCACTGTTAACCAAAAAGGCTGACTTCCTGGGGCAGAAATTGAGGGTTGAAATTTCCACCATGAGGCACCTACTGGAGTCAGACTGCACAGCCAAGACACTGGGGCAGAGCCAGGCCCTCCACCTCACCAGTCCAAAACCCCATCAGTGCCAGTATGGCAGGAGCTGCACCAGGGCTGGATGTACCCCAGGGGAGATCAAGGACCCCCTCTTAACACCTACCCCATCATGCTGGGTCCCCACTGGGCCACAGGACAATTTTTCAGCTCTGCAGGCAAGACCCCATCTCCAAACTGTGCTGGGATTCAGGGGACAGACCCCAAACACTATCTGGAGGTGGTCAAGGACAGGGGCTGACACTGAAGCCCTGGCCCAGACTGGGGAGCAAAGCAGCAGGGTACGTACTCATGGTCCAAGATGCCACTGGCCGCATGCCCTTCAAACTGCTGCATGTGCAGTATGGTGGCAAAGTCCTCCTTGCGTTGTTCCGCCTTCTCCAGGTGCGCTGGCAGGTGGCAGTTCAGGAAGCAGACCATGTGGCCGAAGATGGAGAGACGAATGCTCACCCCACCCTTGTTGCCCTGCACCAAGAGGATCCCATGATTCCTTGGGAAGTCAGCCCCTCACCACCTCCCCCAGGGCCACACTCACCCAGTAGCCTCCCAGTCCCGTCCTTGTGCAGTCTGTCTGGATGTCCTGCAGGAATGGGAGGTGGTAGTACTTGGCAAATACCAGTAGGATCACACCTTGCATCCGCACTGTGCTGACCTGGAATAGGAGCAGGGGATGAAGCAGGATGGTAGTCACAGCAGAGCCCATAGGAGCAGGGGCAGCTTTCCCAACCTTCAGGCCATAGGGGTGCCACCTCTATCCTCTGCATGCCCCCCATCTTGCAGATAACTAACAGAACATTTAGTTCAGAGATCTATGCATACTGTCCTGAATACTGACAGATGAGATAAGTCCAGCAATACTAGGACTCATGTGTGCTCTGGGGCCAGTGCCCTGGGGAGCTGAACCTGCTCTGGGACCAGCAGGCTGCTGCCAGAAGCACAGGCTTGTTCCCACATTCGCCTCCTGGCCCTGGTGCAATGCAGCAGGCAACAAGAAATGTCCCCAAAGTACCACAGGAGAAGCCTAAAGCACAGGGAAGGGATCAGGGTAGCACAAGCTAGAGAGCACACTGGCGAGATGCACCACTAGCCTTCAGGTCACTCCCCACATGCTGCTTGGACAGCTGCAGGCTGTCCCTCCAGCAGTCTGTCCCTCCAGCCAACTCTCCCATGGCACCTCCTCCCTCCATCCCTGCAGTCCAACTCTCCCTCCCCGTGGTCCACCCTGCCTGGCAGGCAGAGAGCAAACACCAGCTGCTCAGCCCCTTTGGGACCTCCTTACCAGGACAAAGTGGAAGGGGCTCAGCACATCCATGAAGAGCTCACTCCACTGATCTGTGAAGAGGGCATCCTTCAGGCGTTTGTTTATCTTTGAGTTCACCTCTTGCAGCCTGGGAGGAAAGGGACAGGCCCCTCAGCCACACCAGGAAGGTGTCTGTGTCTCAGCTAGTGAGAGGTCCTTGAGAGAGGTGCCAAAGCACAGTGCCAGGTAGCAGGGCCAGGGCAGGAAGGGCAGTTCAAGGGAGGACCCTGAGTTTAGAGCACAAACCAGCCATATCCTTGCTCCAGCAATGCTGGGCCCTGTGCTAGCAGAAGGCACAAGTGGCCCTGAACCCACAAGGTCTTAGACCTTTTTAAAACAGGAGCAGTTCAGCAGTCTAAAGCCTATCTCTAGGTACAAGAGGGGCTTATGGTGCATTTCAGCTGCATTGGTCTCTACAGAGAAGCCAAGTCTCACCAGTACTTCAGCACAGGGTGTCCAGATGCATCCTAACCACCAGGCTCAGAGCAGCAGCAAACAGAAGGTTAACAGTGCTCTGCCCAGCTCAGCAATTAGTGAAGAGAGGGAAGGAGAACAGGAAAACATCCGCAGAGAACAGCAGCATCAGGAAATGTCTTGCCCCAAAATATCAAGTGCATGGGGCACAAAGACACAGGTCAAAGGAAGGACAGAGACAGGCAGAGATGCCCAGGAGATGGGGAACAGCAGGACACCCTGCCCCAGCAAGTCCTTTGCTGTCAGCTACAATCCCTGCCTCATCCATCCAGGCTCGGGTCTACCTCCACAGCCCCATCCTGCTGGTCCACAAGGCCGAGGGGACCAGGAGACTGGCTCCAACACACCATCATAGCTCCAGCAGCCTCAGCCTTACACTGTTCCCTCCCTGGGACAAGGAGCACTGTAGGAGTCCCTGGGAACCTCCTGGAGGCAGATCCAGCTCTTCCACCTCACATGCAGAGGCTGCTTCTCACTCCCCGCACAAAGGCAGCATGTCCCTGGTCTTAGTAGGAATCTACACACACCACAGCAAACTTCAAGGGACCAGTTTTCCTTTAGACTTTGGCAAGTTTGCCTTGCCAGCCACACCAAGAAAGCCCTACCACACCAACACAGTGCTGTCTTGCCAGCAGTTAAGTGTTGCCAGGGGCACAGAGCCAATCCAGCTGTAAGAGAACAGCAGATTTGTGCCCTTGAGGCCTGCATACCATAGGCAAAAGCCAAGATGAGGAAAATGCTCCCAGAGGACTCTGGCAGGTGTCAAATGCCTCAACAGACCTGACCCCAGTACTGCCAGGGCGCATGGCAAGAGCAGCACTCACAGAGGCCCAGCTCTGCATGGCATAGCCAGCTACAGGCTCTTCAAATGTTCAAGGCTACTCGGGTTCAAGGGTTTCAGTTCCTCTCAGCACTCCCATTTTACTAGGAGCTGATGCTCCATCACCTTTTCTGATATTTTACCACTTGTGATGCACACCCCTCTTGGCTCACCATGCCCCTGGGAGGCTAAGGGTACAGTTCTTCCATTCCCCACCCTCCAGGACTACAGGATTCCCCCCAAAAAGGGACGTGGTGGGGCAGGGGGCTCTGCACCTCACCCTCTTACCCAATGGCAATCACGTCCGCATCATTTGTCTCGCCTGTGTTGAGGTGCAGCAGGGATGTCACATCATTCGGGGGCATGGCTGTGCCCACATTCCAGGTGACCACTGTGATGCTTGGGAGGACAAAGGAAGAACAGGCTAACACTGGGGCTCAGAGGTGTTCCCTGTCCCTCCCATTCAGCACCCAGCTCCACCAAGGAAGCTCTCCGCTGCAACAGAAGTGGCCACAGCTGAACCTTAGCTAGGGCATGTACACCAGGTCCTCAACTCCCATTTGAGGGAGACAGGTCATCATCTTTAAATTCCCCCAGGGTCTGCACCTTGGTGTACGGCAAGCCCTGCTGTAACCCAAGCCCTAGTGAGATTCTAGAAACCAGAACAAAGAGCCCTCGTTTTCATCGCCACCGACTGACACAGGCAGGCTGGCACAGCAGGCAGCCTGCGAGACAGGGTGTCCCCAGAAAACTGCTTCCCCTCCTTTCCCCAGGAGTCGCACATCCATCAGGCTCCTGGGGAAAAGGACTCAAATCTCAGACCCCAGAGCATGGCCAGCCCCAAAGACCTGGGCATCGCATGTGACAGCAGTGCTACAAGCCCCGCAGCTGTGTCCTTGACCAGTACAAAGCCACCATCAGTCACAACACATTAATGTTGTTACGCAGCATGCACCAGCAGCCTGCAGGCTCTTTCGGCAGCACTAGGATGAGCCTCAGTCACCGGGAGCATGTTTGAACAGCAAGGGAGAGTAGTGGCACATCATTTCTAGAGCTCGGGGACAGCAGGGGCAGATGGCACCCGCTCCACAGCCTGTGCCTCTGACACACCACCTCGCGCAGCACCCACTCCCCTGAACGCTGCCTGTGCAGACAGTGGGCACTGGGCATCCTTCCCTCCCCCGTGAACCCTGCTTGTCCACAGCCTCTCACCCCAAACCTCCTCCAGGTAAACACCATCCACAACAGTAAGAAAGGGGCAACCCCAGCCCACAAGAGGCTTCACTCACTG
Source organism: Scopus umbretta (assembly GCA_013400535.1). Classification (NCBI taxonomy): domain Eukaryota; kingdom Metazoa; phylum Chordata; class Aves; order Pelecaniformes; family Scopidae; genus Scopus; species Scopus umbretta. Next base: position 2,097 of record VZTL01057527.1, on the reverse strand, counting down.
CTTCACAGCAAGGGCAGCTTCTGCCTAGCATCACTTCCCCCTGCTCTCCCCCCACAGCAACACCCGCTCACCGGAATGAGGCATCATCTGGGACTCTTCCCGAGCAGCTGAGGAGTGTGTCGCAAGAGCCGCTGGAGCTTGGCAGGCCGAGGGACCTCCCGAAGAGGGAGAGATCATCTGGCTCCGGTTTCGAGAGCGCCGCAGGCTTGGACAGGCCCACCCGCCCGCCGGCGATGAACTCGCTGGAGACGGCTTTGGGTAGGCCGGCGGCCCTGGGCGAGGAGCCCGCCCAGGCCGAGATGTGGTCGCTGGACTCCGCCTTGGGGAGCATCTCCCTCCGCTCGGCGGGCTGCGGCTTCCCGGGGGCGGCGTGCTCCACGGGAGCGAGCTCGGGGAAGGCGGGACGACCCGGCGCCGGGGCGGACGCCGCCGGGGAGGGCACGGCAGGGCGGGCGGGGGGAGCGCCCGGGCT
>VZTL01057526.1:0-26732 GCA_013400535.1 Scopus umbretta | reverse complement strand
CTGAGGCCGCGGGGCCAGGGGCCGAGGGTAGGGGCCGCGCCGGCCCCAGCGTCCCGCCCGGGGCCTTCCCCGAGGCCGCCCTCCAAGCGCCCCCGTCGCCGAAAGCACTCGGGACCCGGAGCGACGCGGGCGGCCGGTGGTGCCGGTGCTGAAGCCGGTGGCGGGGCAGCGAGGGTGAAGCCGGTGTGGGCTCGTCTTCGCTTGCCGGCTCCTGTATGAGTCCGCACCCGAGCGAAGCAGAGCAGCCGAATGCTGCGGTTGCTCTGTTGCCGCCTCTGCCCGACCCCGGAGCGTCCCGGCCTGTGCTGGCGGCGCTGTCCCTCCCCGGGAACCCGTACTTCGTTGTAGGAAGGAAGGGAGCAGCCCCGCGCCCAAGCCCCTGTGCTGGGGCGGGTGGGATCGGGGGGGACACGTAGCCCGCCTCTGGGAGATGTTTGCTCAGTCACAGGTGAGGGCTTCCAGTGAAGAAGCGTGTGGTTTTTTGCTCTGCCGCCTTTGTAGTTGGAGAGCATCCCCTTGTACCTCACCTGACTTCCCTCAGCGCGAATGCAGCCACCTGCTTGCCCTAGACAGGGAGCACGTACAACGTTTGTCGCTCCTCTTGTCTGTATTAGGGTAAACGCATTCGTTTTCTTCAACTTCTTCTTCCCAGGTCACATTCTCTAGATTGCTTCCTGACCGTTTTATTTCCTGTGGCTTTTCAAGATTTTGTTTAGAGGGCGGTATCTCAAAAAAATGGGGCATTTCAAGTGCAGCACTTGCATGACTTTGTTACGAAGTTGTGTCCTTTCTCTATTATGACTATAGTTATTAATATAGGGAAATAGAACCTGAGAACTACAATATGACCCCCTCTGTAGGGCCTGCGGCTATGTTCGTTTCTCTGTATTATTTAGGAAAATTCTATGAAGGTCTGCTTGACCAGTGAAAATATCTCACCTCCAGCTTTGCATGCCACTGTGATTTAATGAACAAAACATTGATGAATCCTTTTAGTGGGAAGACATAAACTTGCATTCCCTTTCCTTAGCTGTATTCATTTCCTTGTTATCTGTGTTATTTTAATCTGCCGTGATTAAAAGTGCATGAAGGCTTAACACCAGAATTTAAAACTATTCACGTTTATACCTGGAGATGAATTTATTGGAGCAGTTAACTGCACTGTAGCAGTAGATGCGTGTATCAGTTAAGCTGCATTAGTCACTTGTTTTTACAACTATGCTGAAAATCAAAGCCTTCCTGGACTTTCAAGTTAGATTCTGACTCACTTTTTACTGGTTCTGAATTAGGCACATGAAAACGAAAGGTGCTGTACTTGTTTTTTTGCTGAGACTTTAAAAAGTGAAAATTAGAAGATTTCTTAATACATTTGGTCAGAATTGTTAGGTACAAGCATCTCTTGTTTTGTAGCATGCAACTCACTAATACCACTTTCTGTCTGTGGAGGTGTCACTATATAGCCTCTGAACTCCTGAAACTTGAAGGAGATACTGCAAATATGGCCAAATCAGCTAGGAAATTCCCATCTGTATTTTTATTTTAATCACTTGCAGACAAGCAAAGAGATTTTTAACTCTGCTCCTTTCTGAAGAAAAAGTAGTAAGAAGGTCTATGCCATGACTTTCTCATATTGTTTTGTAGCCCTCTGGATTTAGAGCAGTGTTCCCTCAAAGTGCTGGAGCCAGAAGGAAGTCCCAGCTGGAGTCTCCTGAAACTACTGGGAGATCGGGGTTGCACTGTGGTGGAGCTTGTGGAGTTCTTGCAGGCCCTCGAGCATACAGAGGCTCTTCAGTGTCTCAGCCATTCAGGTCAGTTCTGGTTTGTGCGTTCACTGCAATTGTTTGTTTTACACTGGAAACACTGAAGTATTTGTTTTCTACAGTAAGTAAAAACATCTTTAGTGTTTGAATTCTAGTAGTCGGTATTCATATGATTACCATAGTAATCGCCTCGTATGATTTTGAGATTAAAAGTAAGACAAGTACATAAGCAGGATTAATGCAGTATTGTTGTAGACTTGGACTTGGCTGCATGGATATGACAGGTGCTGTCATTCCCTCTGCTGACTTGAATTCTGTATCAAACTATGCCTTTGGGAGATGCTTACCCAACTAAAATGGTTGAGTTAGAAAGACAAGTAGTGTTGCCAGCCATCTGTTCAGACTACAGGTTTCCTTAACTGCATTTCATAGATTACCCTAAATGAAGGGGAAAGGTCCAATTAGTGCTAGTTCTGGTGCATATTGGATCCAGTCCAACTTGCTAACTGGACAGAAAAACAGACTAACTTAGAATAGAACTAGATTATTTTCTGCTAACACATTCAGCTTGCTTCTTCACAGAAAGTATAGGAAGTGGGGCAGCGTAAGGGAACGGATGGGTAAGACCATGTAGACCAAGTGCTTCTTGCTATAGTACAAAACCAGGGCCCTTTTTCTGTCCTCCTCCTTCAGGATTTGGTGAAATTCAGCCTACTAGGAAGTTGCAAAGGCTTCTCTTCAGAGCGGGGAGTGGAAATGAGACTAGCAAGCTCTTTGCCATACTGGTAGCTGTCCTATTCTTTGGATGGTGTGAGAAAAGCAGCGATGGGCTGAGAACCATTTTTAAGACGACCTTGGAATTTTTCAAGTAAATTATAGTAATGCTTTGCAGCTCTTTCATCTAGTGAAGGCTGCTGCTTCTTACTGTACTAGGAGGACCATGGTGTGTTGAGTGAGGCGTGATTGAGTTACATGATAGCCTAGTCTAGCTGAAGTGTACCACTGCAGGCTTGGCAGGGAGAAGGGAATCAGTGTTGCACCAGTGTGACTGGATTGCCCTCATAGGGGCAAGAGTTGAGGTGGAGGCATAGGCGGTAGCATGCTGTCCTGCACTGTGAATGCTTGTTCCTTTTTATTGTTGTCCATATGGTGGTTACTGGGGGAGTACTGAAAACAAGAATGGTCCTGGTTCATATTTGTACTGCAGAGTGCCTGCACTGAGCCAAAATGTTGTACTTGCTTGATCTGTGATCATCTCCAGTATCACCATCATTGAATTAAGGATTTTTGTGTGGCTGGCTGTCAGTTTACATTTTGAAATACGTAATGAAGACTAAATCCTGGGTAAACCAGGAACTTGCTACATAGCAGAATTGTGAGATAGTGATATCAATTAGGGAAGTGGATAGATAGCTGAGATATCCTTGTATTGAGGAGAAGCAGCCAATAAGTAGACTTTTGTCAACACCCCTTGGAACCGCAGAGATGGTCTTGTTATAAATTAATCTCTTGCGGAACAGTATGGTCTATGATAGAATGGATTCAGCCTTCTCTAAGGAGGGCTGGGTAGCTTCATAGAGACTGAGAAACTGGCACCAAGATAAATCAAAGCAAAGGGTATTTGAAGAAAGTTTATATCCAAAAGAATTTTAAACTATTTTTAAAAAAGTGGTGGGCCTTGAGATTTGCATGAGTTTATTTAAATGTTCAGGGGCGGTTGATGCCTGAAGTCAAAGTACAAATAAATTAACTGCCCATTTGTTCTAATACACCAAAAAGAACTTAAGTGTTGCTCAAGTTCCTTTAGGAATGGGTTTGTTAACTGTAAGACCTCTGTAGCTGTCATACTGGTTTGTTAGACTGTTTTCTACCAGCTTAGCTGTTGCAGTTCAAAAGACGCAAAACTTTGTCAGCCTGAGTGTACAATTTTGCTGCTGCTCAGTGGTCTGTTTTGGCAGCGATGCCAAAGTACCTTTGCCTCAGTACCTTCATGGCAGAGATGTATTGTTACAAGCTGGGACATCACTTTCTTTGCAGCAATACAAGGGATCTTTCGGAGAATCATAGACTCCCAGAACCCAGTTCCAGAACTTGTTTGTCTCTCAGAGCTTAGAGACTTGCCTATCACATTGCATTAACTCCATAGAAGATCTTCTTGCTATAAAGACACAAAATAGTAGTGATAATAACTTTAGAACTTCTCCTTTTTGGTACTGTGAAAGCCTAGGTGTGTCGTTCCTTGTGTCACCTCTCTGTCCCTTTTATTCCCTTTTTTTATCTTGTCATGTTGTGAACTTGCTGGAAATGAATGAAATGCAGAGAGCTTTCTCCCAGGCTAAGAAGGAAAAAAGGCTTAATGCGCAGTTTGTGGTATTATAGTCCAGTACTTGTGCAACCTCACTGAGTTCTGGGGATTGAAACAAGAGCAAAGAGGTGTTTTTCCTCTGCAGGCAGGTCTCTTACTGCAGGTGTTTAGGCACTTCAATCGGAAGGTAATTGAGGCTGAGTTTCCAGAAACTACTGAAAAAGTTTACCAGTGTGTAAGTTAAGAGCGTAACAGTTAAGATTATGAGTACTGCGTGTTTCAAAGTCCGGTAACCATAAATCTCAGTTTGCAATCCTCCATGGTAAAACTTGAGCTTTGCATTTTCCAAGGAAAATTAAAGAAGTATTAGTGTATCTTTGTAATAATTCAGAAAATTGAGCCAGAAGGTTTTCTTTTTGACCCATTAAATTCTGTGATGCTTGCAGGAAGTAGCTGCATAGTGTTGAATGAATTGCAGGAAAATAAATGAAACTGTGAAGAAATTATGAGTCAGATTTCTTAGAACTTGTTTGTAATACTTCCAAGGAGTGCAAAATACTAACCTTTCCAAGAATTCATTTTTCTCAACTACATTCTTAAGAGATGTTAGTGATGCAAGTCAGGAGAGATTAAAAAGTGGAAGTCTTTGGAAAGAGCAAGCCTTCTTAACTTTTCTGTCCTTTAAATTGAAGTAATATAATTCCCATTTGTCTTGCTTAATGTTAGGTGACTGTGATGCTCAAAAACTGTACTTGACACACTCCCTTTAACGATGAAAAACAGTGGAGGAAGTGTTAAATGGGGAAATGAGGTAGCAACCTTCAGGGCTAGGGTATAGAGGGAAGTTATTTTAGAGAAGGGAAGGCAGGGAATTTTCAAATCCTGTTGCTACTTTGGAGTAGCTGCCTGCGTGATCAACTATTTCAGAATACGATTATGTGTGGAGGAAGTTAATATAGCCCGCTCCCCTGCTAGACAAGACTATATGGTTTCCAGGTGTCGTATAATCTCTGTTTGAGTCTGTTGACCACATGGGTTTCTGCTCAGGTTTCAGCCCATTGATCAAATTGCTATGGTTTCTTCCCTCAAAACATTCTCTGTTAGGAAAAAGTTCTGATGTGCCACTAAGCCGCTAAACACTTGAGGGGAAAAAACGCAGACAAAAAGGAAAGAAAACTCCTGGCAGAGTGTAATAAGGCTTGGAGCAAATGATAATCTTGAGTCGTACCAGGATATTTGCAATCTCTCTGCAGCTATTTTTTTTAACACCGCTTCTGATTTACTCCGTACTATTCTATAGGCTTATTCCCCCAGCAATCTGGAATACTGCTTCTGTACCAGACGACACTTTCAGCTGCAACTACAAACAAGGAACTACTTTCTTCCAAAACAGGGAAATTAGAAGAAGTTTATAGTATGTGTACTTATTCTGTATCTGATTGTTCATTTCTGAGAGTAATGAAATGGTATTGAAGTGCCTCTGTACCATTCACTATTTCTGTGCTTTTTCTGTAATTAGTTGCATGGGGCCTAGCTAGGATAGAGTTAATGTTCTTCATAGCAGCTCATACGGTGCTGTGTTTCAGATTTTTGGCCAAATCAGTACTGATAACACACCAATGTGTTCTGGCTTTTGCTGAACAGTGTTTGCACAGCATCAAAGCCTTTTCTATTTCTCGCTCTACCCCCCCCAGTGAATAGATTGGGGGTGTGCAATAGGCTGGGAGGGGACACAATTGGGCAGATGACCCGAACTAACCAAAGAGGTATTCCATATTGTATAACATCGTGCTCAGCAATAAAAGGGAAAAGAAGGAGTTTTGGAGGGCCTGGCCACCTTTTGCTTGGGAACTGGCTGGGCATCTGTCTCCCCACGGGAGGTGGTGAGTGGTTGCCTTTGCATCACTTGTTTTGTTTTGTTTTCTTCCCTGTTCTTCCACTCATCCTTCACGTATTAAACAATTACTGTTGTTTTGTGTTTGTTCATTTTATTTTGACCTCCACATTCTCTTGGTTTTATTCTTCCTTTTCCTCTTTCCCCATCCCAGTGGGATGGGGGACTGTGTGGTGCTTATCTGCCCACGGGGGTTAACCCACAACACTAGTACTGTAGCAACTAGTCATTAATGCGTAGCATTGCTCGTGGGGTCCCTCTGCGGTTGTTAAATGTGTTTTACTATACATAACAAATAACTCTTTGAACTAATGATTTTTGATGGCTAATCAGCTCAGTGTTGCTGAACACCTTGGTCATAGGTCCGTGTATTTTTTGACAGCAATGTGAGGTTAAACTTTCTGATCTGCAGTTTACTTCCCCCCCTGCCCTTTCTTCTGACGACCTTGGTTATACCAGTGGATCTGTATTTGGGTCACACTGTAACTAGATCTCAGGAATGGTCTAGGTTGAGAAAACGACTGGATTATATCAGACTGGTGTCAGAATTTCACTCATGCTATTTCCTGGCAGTTAAAATTTGAAGTGGAAAATTTTACCTTGCAGACTGGCAGAAGAAAACCCCAGCCCTGTGTTCTACAGGAGCCAAATACATAAAGCTGAAACCAGTGTTTCAGCTAATAACGTTGCATGAGGAATAGTAGAAAAATGCACTGTGTTGTAGTTAAACTCCTACTGTTTTGATCCATCCCTCCGGCTGTGCTTAATCTTAATCTGAAGATTAACAACTCAAAGAAGTTGTTGGGAGTGAGCAAACTCTTAAAACTGGGAAGACCTTTCCTAGAAGGAATCTGTGATGCCATTGGAAGTATTTGCTTTAGTGAGTAGAGAGCAAGAAGGATTGAAGTATCCTAAAATTAAAATGTCTGAATCATCCACTTCAAATCTTCAATAAAGTCTGTAGAGTACTGATCAATTTAAGCATGGATTTTGTGTAATGGAAGACAACTTTGAATGTCTTAAAGTCATATAACTAATTGAACTGTGTGTATACGCAGTACAAACAAATTACTTTCAGGTATATTTAATGACAGAAACTTTCTTTGCTCAAAGGACAATTTAAATGCAAATTTACATTGTGGAATTGTATTTCTTAATAACTTTCCTGTGTGTAAATTCTTTTTTAAAGGTATAAAGATTGTTGTACAGCCAGACTCGCAAGCTGTGCTCTCTGGTCAGGTCGTCAAGCTGTGCTGTTGGGCAACAGGACACCCATTTGTGCATTACCAGTGGTTCAAACAGGAAAAAGAGGTAATAGTTGATACAGAATATAGTTTTTTTAAGTGGTGAAAATATTAGGTAATGATTGTGGATGATACTTTTTTTTTTTAAAGACTGTTACTCTTATTTACAAGGAGAGAAGATTGCTATATATACTAATAAAAATAGGAGTTTAAGAAATGCTGCGTAATGACCCTGTCAATGTGCTAAAACAATAAGGTGGTTCCTTATATTCAGACCACTTCATCCTTGGAATGTGACAGTAAGGAAGCTAAGTTTAGTTGTCTCTCGGCCTACCAAGATGTTTAACACAGGCTGCTGAGAAACTGCCAGACTGGAACAAAAGCCAATCACTGTTGGTCTTGGACAGATGGAAACTGGTTTCCTAAGAAGGAACAGATGAAGGCCTGAACTCGGTGGTGCCACAGACTTCTTCAATAAAATACTGGAATGCATGTGAGCTGGTGTCTCTGGAATTTGAATGGCAGCACTTATCCCCATGTTTCTGGTCCTGGTTATCTTTCTGCAAGACGAATGCACTTTTTTTTCTTAATGTAATTTTATTGTAAGTACTATTTTTAAAAATGCAGTAAGTTTGTCATATTTTAAATTGCTGTTAGGGCTGAAATTTTTAACTCATTTTCTACACCCTTCTAAAAGTTTATCTAGATCATCCAAAGTATGGCTTAAAAATATGATTACAGTCATTTCCTGCTCATGACAGCTAAAATATAGATGTAGTAAAAAATTTTTTTTTTGTGAAAGAATGTTACAGTTTCATGGTCATAGATGAATGTATCTTAAGACTTGAGCTGAATGTAACACAAGTGCTGGTTGGAGTAGTGCTTAAGAAATTACTCTGAGTTCTTTGTGGAAAAAGGTAAAAATTATTAATTTCAGGAGGTGTAAATGGTTTAAAAAGCTCAGAACAGTCTTAAATAGAGGCATATGAATTATTCTTGGAAGAAAGCCTGTCTCTGAGGTACTAACTACATAGAACAAGATTTCTCATCCAAAAGTTTCAAGTAAATGAAGAAGTTGAGGCTGGTGTTATGGACATTGAAATAAATTGACAGTTGGACTCGATGATCTTAGAGGTCTTTTCCAATCTTAATGATTCTGTAATTGTATGAAATATTCTGATGTTAGATCCTGGCTTAGATTAAATAAATTTAAATATTTCTTGGTTCACCTGTAATTCAGGTTCCCCACGGTAATTCTCCAGAGCTGGTTTTGAATCCAGTGAATGTAAATGATTCTGGCTTTTACATCTGTCGAGTGAACAGTGAATCTTCCTTTGTGTTCAGTCGGTGGGCACGACTTGAAGTTTGTGATGTCCAGGGTACTTCTCATGGTGAGTGGCAAAAACATCGTCTTCTGAAAGTCTGTCTTCCCACTTGTTAGAGGAACTTGGGTCCCCGTTGCTGTGTTGCACAGATGTGAAAGAGGGCTGATTAAAAATGCAGTATCCAATTATTGGGCTTTTGTGCTGGTCACAAAAGCAGAAGAGAGATGAAATTCCATAGTGGTGGATAAGAGTAGATAAATGGAAAACATACACAGTCTCAGATTCTTTTCATTCTTAGAGGATTTTTGGACCAGAAAAGCAATTCTTTAACTCTTTTGTTGTTTACCTGCTTACCTCTTATTGTAACTCCTTGGTGACTGGACACACACCGTCTATTTCGAATGTCTACCCCATGGGCTCTGGCCTAATAGTCAGGCCTGTTTGTTTCCTCTTTATCTGTGTGCTGCCAGTCTGAGAAGAAAGGTGTTTGGGTAAAAGAACGCAATGAGGTTCTCTGCCTTCCTAGGAAGAAGTCCTACCTTACCTAGAAGGTCAGAACAGTAAACTGCAGAAGAGCGCATGCGTGCTAGAGGCGTGGACACTTTCAAAAACCTAGATACTGTGGAACGGAAAGGGTGTTAACTGCACTCTGAGGAAATAGGACTAAGGTCTGGAATAAGGTTTGGCAGGTAACGAAGTGATAGATCTTCCGTACAGTCACTTTTTCAGATCATAATAGGCTATCACAATCTTAGACGTGTACCAACCAGGAAAGATAAATTGGTCAAAGCCCAGCACATTCTTTTGCAGAACACCTGGGCAGAAGAGAGAGAGGCTGGGGCTCTGTGGATATACCTGTTGCAGAATATATGTTTGCTAATGCAATCTTTTCAACTTCATATAACTGACCCAGACAATAGTGAAGACATGCCAACAATTTACTGAAATAAACCTATGAGAGGAAGAAACATGTGAAGTTAAACTGAGTCTTTTTGGTGTGAATTGCATCTTTATGGGTTTTATAAATGGTCAGCTAACAGTCAAATGTGTGTTACCTGCATAATAAAAGCCATAGTAATTCAACTGTACCAATGTAAGCCTATATGAATGTATGGCACTGGCTTGACAATACCTCTGCTTCAGTGACAGGTTAATCTCCGTCTGCAGCATACGTGATGAAAGTATGGAAATGGAAGAAGCATGAGGAGAATGGAGTAACAGCAGAAAGCAAATAAGATTAAATAGCTGTCTCCTCAACAGTATCCAGCTAGTACTGGAATTTATTAGTAGAACGTAAAGAAAATCTTGGAAATTTACTTTTTGGATCTGGTATATTAATACTGTGCATTTATTTCCAGTTTCTGAGGCTGCTGGAGTGGTGTCTTTGTTCTCTGGTGTGTGTAGATTGGTTTGTTTTTTACAAAATAGTTGCATTAAATGGGCATTGACTCATGCACTAAGTCCACCCTTTATAAACTTTCTAATTAAATAGCCTCAACTTAGTTGCTGTTGGCTGAAAGATGAGTGAGATAGAAATCCAACTGCACTGTCTTCAGACTGAAGAGTACTTATTTTGTTTTATGTCACGAGTCAAAGGTGTTTTCCACTTGCATCCCACATATAAAAATTTATTCATGTCAAGAAAAGAGAGAGTGAGAATCAATCTTCCAGTAAAAGATCAAAATCTATTGCAATGTCATTTGAGGTGACTTTTTACATCTTAATCTGAAACATATTTTACCATATATAGAAACTTACATTACATCAGCTGGACAAGTCTTTAATGCATTTAGGGTTTTCTGAATAGGTTTCTTTCCCAAAGACATTTCTGTATGGGGACGTGTCAGTGGCTGACGTGTGTTAAGCGTTAACTTTGGACTTTTTTAGTATATTTACCATAAGGTTTGATACTCAGTTTAGAATGAGAAGAATTAGGGATATGCTAAAACTAACTGATTTTAAGTTTTAAATTCTTATTCCTGTGTCCACACTTGCCCACAAGTTGGATCCTCAGTCCATCCTTCAGTAGCCATTCTCCTTTGTACTTGCAACTTTCTCTGGAGCCTTTGTAATCCTACAGGCAGGAATAAATAATGCAAATTGCTCTTTTTTTTACTTCTGGGGTATATTTAATGTGCATTCCTTTTTATTTTTCAACTGAAGAACTGGAAAGCCATTGCTACTCATTTTTAGCATACTCTTAAAGGGCAAGTAACTTAATTTCAGTGCCCTTTAAAACAGTCTGTTGTAGCTACAGGAAGATGTGGCCATATGTCATCAATTCTTAGTCTATATGCGGTTAGATTGTCTCACTCTTTATTTTCTTTTTTCTTCCTTTCTTTTTTTTTTTTTTTTTTGAGGGAGCTTAATTGGTTNTTTTTTTTTTTTTTTGAAGGGAGCTTAATTGGTTTGCCTGAAAATAAGTTGCGCATTTGTATTCAGCCTCAGTCACAAAACCTGACGGTGGGGGATGCTTTGGTACTAGAATGTGGAGCTGTTGGAAACCCAATTCCTCATTACCAGTGGTTCAGAAATGGATTTCCCTTGGCAAATGGGAGCAAAAATGTCTACATGGTAAGTTACTGCAAAGTGCCAGCATTGGGGCACTACTGTGTAACGACCTTTAACTTATCACATAAAGCTTCCTTGAAGAAAATAACTTCTTCATAGCCTTGATAACCTCGTATGGAAGCGCTCGCTGGAAGTTGTTCTCCTGTTCTGTTACTTGCCCATACTGTTCTGAGGCTCTCGGGTGCATAATTTTAATCCTGAACATATTTCAGATGGTAGTCATGGGATGTAAGGCTACAGTGTATTTTGGATAAGTGTGACATACTGGCATAACAAAGATTAAGTATCAGTAAAAGTGAAAGCTTCTCTTTCTGTCTTGCACTGCAAAGCACTCTGATTTGTGTGAGCTTTTGGATTCAGTGCTTAATGCATCTCAAGCCTGTGAGGTGGATTTGCATTCTTTCTTCAATTCTTGAAAGCATTTCTAGAACATACATGCTGTCCAGCTTACTGAAGAATGAGGGTGTCGGCAGCTCTTGGATTTGTTTAGGCTTTGCTTTTAGTTTTTACTCTTTCTGGCATGTGAGCTTAAATGAAACTGATACAAGTATTCTTTTGGGGTCTGGTGGGATGACTGTGATGATGCTTTTATAGGTGAGTTACGTGGATGTGGAACATCAAGGGACATATTGGTGTCGTGTATTCAATGACCAGGAAGATCAAGATAGCAAGAAGATAGAAGTCATTATAGGTAAGGAGTTTTTCTGTTTGATATAGGTCAGCTGATTTATCGGTTTTTTCCCTATCATTAGAATTTATTTTTGAAGCTTTCAGTATTAAGCCAAGCACATGCCTTCTTGTATTTTTAGTTTATCCATTTGTTAAAATAGTTGTGCTTGCTTGCAGCAAATAGAATGTGAGAGCTTTATCAGTTATAAAGTGCTTTGGGTTTTTATGGTAACCAGCATAGAAATGTTACCACTTTTTGGCATTGAAAACACATACATGGTTTGTCAGCAGATTGCGAGCCGATTTCTTTATGTTTTTTGACAACTAAACAACAGTTTAACCCTCATTGGTGATGTGAGCTGTGTTACACTGAGTTCTTCAGCAATAAGGACAGGTGAGATTATCCATAGCAAGCAGAATAAATGAATATAACGTGGTTTAGTGTGTGTGTGCATGCATTTGCAGTGAACTAAAGAGGAGAACATCTGTTTGTATAGCTTTTTAGATCTGTCTGGGAATACTATTGCATAATTCATATGAAAAGTTCTTTCCTATCCCAAGAAATATTCTAGTTTAGCACTCCTGAGTTTTAGTAATAATTACTATACAGTGTTGTGGCTAGTGCTGATTTACACTGCTATAAAATAAGTCAGATTGCGGAGAAGCTTGGAAGTGATCTTTGTCTTCCACTTTGTGTGCTAACTCTCATAACTGAGAGCAATTGTCTCCCAATTTTTCTCCCCCCTTAAAACACAAGGAAGGAAAGCATTGGCAGTGGAGTACGCAGAAGGTAAGGTAAATCTTTAGTTGTGAATCATTTTTTTTAAATTAATGACAGGGATGATGGATTGTTGAGTGTGTGGGTTAAGAACTTCAGTCTACTTTAAAACACTGATGTGTGTGATGCAACGTTCCTTCTGCATGTGCTTCTCTCTTCTTTGCCTTGATGCCATGATCTAGAGCACACAGGAGAAAAAACAAGCTACTTTCTTCTTCTGTAGTATTCAAAGTTGTTTGATTTTTGCACTGCGTTTGTGTCCTGTGCTTACAGTTTCTAGTGAAATGTAAAGATATTGAGATTTCTTTGGCTGGGCTTAGGAGGCAACATCCTTGCAAGAAAAGCTGAAGATGTTTAGGAACCTGGATGACCTTAGAGAGCTGGATAGAGCTAGTTCTGCTGTCAGCTCTGTGCCTGCAAGAGGTGTTACTAGCAACCTTATTAGGATGATTTCTTTTCTCCTTTGCATTGCTGCAATGGGGAGGAAGAAGTGTATTGTGACCTTTAATGTCGATACCATCCCTTGATTACTGAGCATCACAAAATCTGTAATGTGTACATCATAGGGGATCATATCTAAAGATGTAAGGCAGACCCAGGGGCTTACCTACCAACAGTGAAAAAAACAAATGCATTTGCAAAGTACAATAAATGGCTCTCTACCCTGTTTTTTCATAGAATCATAGAATTTTCTTGGAATTAAACTGCTCTGCAGCATTTCTTGTTAAAAGTTTAATTAGAGCTGATCTGCCCCTTTAGCCCTTTTCTTAAAGGTTTAGTGTTGTGAGGGGATTGTGTACTGTCACTCCCTGGAACATACAAGTGACACACATTTCTGTGTCAGCCATTTCCATGGCATTGCTTCTGAGACTGATCTTTTTAAGCCTTCACATCTTTTCTGGCTTGGAGGTGTCTGCATTACCTGATGGAGTGCTATGCAGAAGCCTCCTAGTTACCTGTAATTTAACTACCCTTTGAAGCAGAAGGTAACCACTGTGTTATCTGTGGCAAACTACAGTTTGCTTGGATGCAACATCATTCTGCTACTAAGCTACATTAACCTCTACAGTAGTATCACCTCAGGTCACTACAGTGTCCCACGTGGATATATGAGCCTGCTTTTGCGGCTCAAGAGATCTGCCTAGAGCTCCACTGCATGGAGCAGGCCTGCTGTAAGCGACCTCTGGTGCTTCAGATAAATTATTTTTCTTTTCCATAGTTTCTCAGAATAATTAGGTGAAACCTGTGGTAGGTTAGAATGTTTGGAAATTGTATCTGAAGTCTTTCTGAATACATATGGGTTTACAAAGTAAGAATTCTTGCTCAGGATGTTGCTTTTTTAGCAGTCCTTCAAACACCTATTTTTCAAATGGGCGATTCTGACATCTTGTTCCTCATTCATTCAAGCTGCTTGCATGCATGTGGGATTGAGGCATAGTATGTGTTTCTCCCTCTGTTTTGAGATCTACGATATTATAATGCTGTGTCTAGCCCAGCCTCATATGCTGATGTAGGATTTTCTCTTCTCTGCCTGTGAAATAAATATATGAAAGGTTAGATTTACAGAAATGCCTTTTAGCAAGGTAGTTTGTTTTCTAATGTTTGGCTTCTATTAATAATAGCATGACAATTATATTTTTCTTAACAAAAATGTATTTTTTGCTTCTTGTTTAAACTATAAGTTAACTGGTGTATTTCTTCACAGAAGATCTAAGTGATCTTCAAAAACCAGGTAAGTGATAAGTTTTGCAAAACTTTAATTTTGCATCTTCATTTTATGTTACAAATCACTGAAGCCTAGCTGGGTTACAGTATACAGTTTTACATTATTTGGATGTATTTGTAACTGGGGATTTGATAGGGGCAGATACCGTGTTAAGAGCAGCACAGCTTTCTGGTTCCAATAAATTAACTTGAAAACTATAGTGACTCGTAGGGTTGCTGTTATCTTTGTAACATCACACAAAGCTGCTCTCTTACACTGCATGTATACTTATACAAATACAGAAGGACTTATCTTTTGCTTTCTTGTCTGTAGCTTCCTTGGACTCTAAGTTTTATTATGTTGCTGCTTTGTCAGATGATTAAGGTGAAAAAGATGTAGGGTGTCTGGCTGTCACCCATGATATGTTGAATTGGTATATTCCTTAAAGTCTTGTTGGAATAAACTAATGTGATTTGAAGCCTGTTTGATGCTTATTACAGAAACGTAGATCTATAGTGTAATCCATAAAGAATTATCCCTACTACAGTCTTCCCAAAATCTCAAATCACAAGGGTCATGTAATTTCCTGGGTTAGACAACAAAGACATGTTTACTTTTGACAAGACTTAGTTTTAGTCACTGAAGTGGTACTGACATGATACATAACATGTTATTCAAAGTGTACTGCTCTGGCATATTGTTTACCTGTTCCTCTTGACAGAGTATTGGCTCTGCTATCTCTCTGTGAAGTACAAAATAAATGAATTTTCACATACAGATGGTCATCACTGCTAAGCATCCCCCATCTTGCATGTCTGCATTTCATTTGGAGAGGATGAACTGTTTCAGGTGTTACTGAAAATGCTGATGTGCAGTTTGTGAGATTCAAAATTATACTGTAAGCATCTATTAATTCTTAATTTATATAACTAGCTATTCATATCCTATTGGGTGATGTTTTCTGGAAGAGAGTAAAGGAAATCAGGTAAACACCACCACCACAAAACTCTACCAAAACAAAAAAAAAAGAGTAACTTTTTGTCTTAAACAAGTAACTTACTAGGCAAAGCAGTACCAATAGGCTATGGCTGTATGGAACATGCAGTTCACTTTCTGACATTGGCAACTATGACTGTAGTTACTGACAATCTGGTCTTTTAATCTATTTCAAGCAGACCTACAAGAGCAATCAAATCACAGACCTGTTGGTAAGTAGTTTTGTAGCTGTAATGAATGTATGTATTTCATATGTAGGAAACAGATTTTACTTCTTCTGAACATTGCTGCTTCTGCCACTGCTAGTGAAATAACTGTAGTGCTTGTAAATAGCTGGAGGGAGGGAGACTTCTGTATATTTTTACAGTCCTTTATAATGCTTGCATGCCCTTTCAGTAGTCAACTGTGGTGAGGGCACCAGTATTTTTAGTGACTCGCTGGAGCGTCTACAAGGTCTCATCTGTTTCAGTTTACTGTTTCAAATTCCTCTGGCCGTGACCTTAGCCAGTGTGTTACTCTATTACTTTGAATACTTCAGCAGTTGGAGGTAGTGGTATTAGGATTATGTGATAGAAAGGATTGCTAGCCTGTCTGCTAAGGGTATGGTGTCCCTGCAGGCTCAGATCTTCCTATGTACAGTATGTGGATGCTTTGATGCTGAGTTGAAGCTCATAAAGATAGATAGATAGATAGTGTATGTGTGTTATGAAGAATAGTTGCTGGGTTTTTTTAATCTCACTCTTAAATTTGCATGGTAGACTTGACTGTGGCAGGCGTGTTGTCTTGTCAGTGCTAAACCAGGTGGAAAGGCTGCTGGCCTCTGTCAGAATTTTACCACTCTTTCAGGTTCATCAGTGGGAGAGGGAACGTAACTGCTCTTCAGTCCTGGTTCACCTTTTCTAAATTAATTAGAAAGCTTGTACTTCAAAAGTGTTTTTCAATGAGAGTATGCCACTGTCAGTCTCTGCTGTTTAAAACAGTTTACACTATTCAAGACCTTGGATGTTTTCCAGCTGCAAAAATGTTGAAAAACTTGTTTGAAAGATGTGAAATGTTAGGTATTGAGGCTATGGACAGAGATTCTCTTCTGGAATTAGCTGTTGCAGGGGTACTGACTCTGAAGCAGGTTTGGGGCATTCACATGATCTCATTTGCCACCAGAGCCAGGCGACAATAATTCCTGTTGGAGAGGAGAAGTAACAAACCAGGGAGGAAATGCCTTGCTTTGAATAAGTATCTTTCTGTAATTTAGTGTGCAGGTTTCTGATAAAAATCAGGCTAGTGGTCTCTAAAGCGTTTCTGTCAACATGACTTTTCTCCCCTTTCATTGCAGCTTTGTTTACTTATGACAGAATGTCTTTTGATTTATTAAAATCAAAGTGAATACCTCAAACTATGAGAATATCAGTAGACTTCCCTCCAAATTTTGTCAGCTTCTTGTATCTCTGTATAATTGTTTTTGACCAGAGCAACAGTAAAAAGAAATGTTACAAACAGAAAAAAGACTTTTTACTTCTGACCTGTAAAAATTTCCACCTAAATGTACCATGGTTTAGAGAGACAGGACATGGGACATGGAGATGTGAAAGTGGTCTTTTGTGTGTGGTGGGTTTTTGTTTGTTTTTTTAAGAAGTATAAGAAAAATTTATTTGCAGGGGAAAAGCATTCTGGCCATAGCTTTGGCAACTTGCCATAAGAATTTTCATGTTTATTAAATTTCTTGCATGGTGGAATTTGGTAATAGTCTGTGCTTTCAGAAAAATGAAAGAAAAGGGAGATAGCCTTAATGACTCACTTCTTGAAGGATCATCCAGTCTGAGATGCATCACAGTTCAGATATGTTGACTGTCAGACAGTGCTGAAACATTTTTTTGTTTTTTGGATGAGAAGAGAGTTAAGCTGTATTGCTGATGCGGGACGACTTTTAAAATCATATGGAATATTGTGCCTGAAGTGAGATTGGGTACTACTTTCACTTTAGAAGAAATTAAATTTAAAGGTATTAAAGCCATGGAATATATAAACGTGCTGTGGTTTTGTTTTTCCTTTGTATTTGCAGCAACAGACAAGGTAGCTCTGTTAATAGGAAATATGAGCTACTGGAATCACCCCCAACTCAAGGCTCCGATGGTAGATGTCTATGAATTGACCAATTTGCTAAGACAGCTGGATTTCAAAGTTGTTTCTTTGCTGGATCTTACTGAGTCCGAGATGCGAAATGCAGTGGATGAATTTTTACTTCTCCTGGACAAAGGAGTATATGGTAAGAACATGTGTCTGAAGTAGGTCAGTTTTGTGATGTATCAAGTACCCATGCATCTGGTATTTACCTCTGCCACCTTGCTACATGTGATAGCAAGACAAACTTCATGACAAATAGCATTTATGTAGAATGGGAAAAGTCAGTTAAAAACACCCACCTGTATATCCTTTGAATTCGGTTAAAAAGTTATTGTTTCTTTATTGTTAGAACAGATTCAATGTTTCAAATTTTTTCTTTAACCACACCTAAAATTGCAATGCACTTTTTTGTTTGATAGTACTGATGTGTTTGTCTGCTAAACACTGGTGCATCTGTATAGCGTATATGACACCATGCTCTGCAGAAGATGCACATTTGTACTAAGAAGGCATTAGTGCTAGTTTGTAGTAGCCTCTTAAGTGAGAGCAAGAACGGTCTGTTGTGTCACCTGTATTAGTGTATTATGGAAATGAGCTAGTGCAGAGTAGTTGAAAACTGTGTAACTGCAGTATACAAGACTACATGTAGTCTTGGGCAGCAGGCTTCGCTGCTTTTAGGAGCCCTCTTAAACGCCTTCTTCGTGAACTTTTATTCTGTTGCCCTCCTCCCTTCCCTGTGCCTGCAAGTTAATGATTTGGTTAGGGCTGGCCGATCCCTTGGCATACTTGGACTGTAAGGTTGCATTTCTGTTGGGGAGGTGGGGAACAGCCTGAAGTACAGCATGGAATGTGTTCTGGGCTTGCTGGTGGGACCCTTCTGTTCATCCCCTGTCTTTCTACTGGATGTCTGCAGAATGCTATTTCCTTCTGGATTTCTGTCCTTCTGGCGCTCTTCGGGAGGGGCTGCTCTGCTCTCGTAGTCCTCGCTCACCAGCTCTGTAAAGAACAGAGGAAGAGGGGTGCTTTTCTTTGCCTTGACAGTGAGCTGCGCTCTGATACCAGGTGTGTTGGGGGGGTGAGCGGGACAAAGTACCAAAGCATACATCTCATGAACGTGTTACAAACTAAAATGCGCAGTACAGAAAAAAGAGAAAAACATTGTGCTTTAGAGTTAGGGCATAACACTCAACAGACTGGATGCAGTCCTTTTTGCCCTCTACTTTTTGCCAAGTTTTCGGGTTAAGTTGAAATCCTTCTTTTGAATGGCTGGTTCCTTTCGGGTACTGTGATACTGGCTTGGCAAGCAGAGTTTTTCATAATGTCCTTGACAGGGAGTGAGAAAGAGTTGTGCAGACCTGGATTTCTACTTCAAAAAGCAAATTGAAAAGAAGTTTGTTTATGTAAAATGAAAATGTAGTTCTCTTAAGTTATGTCTATGCACTTTAAAGAAGTGAAATAAAACAGAGAATTCATGTTATCCTTTGCAGAATATACCTTGCATAAGGCAAGGCGTTAACTGAGAAATTGGTAAGCTATGGACTTCAGGTTCTGACTTTCTGCAGTTGTCAATAATAAAGGACTTTTCGCTAAGTTGAATACTAAGATTCCTGTTTGGACAGAAGTTGGGTAAAGCTATTGTTCCACAGCTCTGTGGAAGGTCTGAATATACAGTATAAAATTTATTCTTTCTGTGTGTCTTTGCTTTCTTAGATTGAAAGCTTAATAGTGGTTATGCTGCTTAAGCAGGCAGCAGCCTTTTTTTTTTTTTTCCTTTTTCATAAACACTTGAGACTTAAAAATAACACCCCACAAAAATCCAAGGCTCTCACCTCTAAATTGCAGCATCACTTTAATGATTGTACTGCAGCATCTTACCAGTATTGGTTTAANGATGTGGCACTCCAGGACATGGTTTAGTAGGCGTGGTGTTGTTGGGTTGATGGTTGGACTAGATGATCTCAGAGGTCTTTTCCAACCTTAATAATTCTATGATTCTATGATTCTATAAGTTATAGGAGGACAAATTAAGCAAAGCATGCATACTAAAAGGTATGTGTTTAACACATTTCTCTTTTTTTTTCCCCTCTAAGTTTTTTGTTTAGTCACACATCCATTTATAAGATACCTGTAATAGAATAACAATAATATTTTTAAGCTGTTCTCTGCATGCTGCACAGGAGGTACCTTCTGCTGGGATAATGACTAACCAATCGGGTCTGGTATGCATTGCTGCTACGGATATACATTGATTCTTAGATGATTATATTGGAATTCCTTGTCTTGCATAACTTGATTTTGAGGGACAAATCACAAGGCAGAACCAGTGGCTGTGCTAGCTGGGGAGGGCATGGTGGAATTGATGGACAGAGCAAAAAACTTCATGTCTTGCATGGAAAAGGCCTAGAATGACCTGGCTTGGAGTGTAAGAAAAGTTCTTCTGTGGGCTTTGAGGAGTTTGCTGCTGACTGCCACTATTTTTGTCATTTTTCTAAAAGTTGAGATTGCATAAACGACTCCAGAAATTACTTTAGAACAGAGACCAAAAAGTTCTGGCAGTTGTCCTATTTGAATTGTGGAATTTCTATAGTAACTCCCACCCGAGAAAACATTATTTGATTCTTTTTTGGAACACAGGGTCAGATTATTTCTTAGTATGACTTTTTTAATGGTGTGTTACCTGATGCGCTGTCTGTGCAGAACTGGCTGATCTGACATTTGGGCATTTATGTCAGAGCCAAAACTTGCATGACATGAAGACTAATTATGGCAGTAAAGTTTAGTAGACTTTCTGATAGCAGTTTTCTTTTTTTTGCTCCCTGAGAAATAGATGTGCTTATACATTTGAATGAGCTTTTAGATTCTTAAACCTTCTCAATTTTTTTCTATAATTGTTGACATGAATTTAGAAAAAAAGTACTGAAAGGCTTTAATGAGTTTCTCACCAGCACCATATGAAAGCTCTTATAAGGCATGTTTTTGCAGTTGTATTTTTCCAGCAAGTTGATATTTCTGAAGGGCAAGCAGAGCATTCTTTCAGTAGTGACTGGCAATAACTACTTCAAGTTAAATGGTCACTTTGTTCTTTCTGAATAGTGTCTATTAATGGCTTAAAGCATATAAAAGATGCTGTCAGTGCACAAATAGATAATGATTTATTGCATTTTTAGTGAGCATAGCTCCAAATAGAAGAGGCATAGTGGCTACTTCTGTTTAGTCCTCGTTACACATACTCATGATGCCTAATACAACATTGTGTAATTCTTGCTTACTGCCAGGAAAGTGGCATTTCAGATACTGTTCCTTAAGAGCAGGAATACTAAACGAAGTGATGGTGATAGTCTCCTCTAATGCCTTGGTTTATGTTGTTCTAAATGCAGGGTGCAACTAATATTGTATTCCACAAAGGGTAAAAGCATCACCCATGTGTGTTAAAGGCTAAAAATAGTTAGGCTGCTTTCTTTTAAAACAAGAGGGAGAGAGAGAAAGCGCGAGAGAGAGGCAGGTATCACTTAAATGCTGACGTCTATGAGGAACTTGAGCCTACTTAAAATTGTTGTGTCAAAGTGTTTAACAAGGCCCTCCAAACATGTTTACTCTACTTATTTTGGGTATGTGGAGATTTATTTCTGATCTTGAGCTCAACATATTAACTGTTGCAGGTATTCATCAAACAAGCATAGCACAGTCATCTGCCAAGGATATAAAAGAAATGTAGTTGTTATTTCTGAAATGTTTCTATTCATTGAGGAAATACTCTGATAAATTGTGCTTTACATTAAAGAGACTTTTTGCCTTCAGTCAGCCCAATTACTTATCTAACATACACTCAGATATATATCATCTCAAATATAACCTTGATTGAGGTCCAAACTCTGTGGAAATCAGGTTTAAGAGTTTCCTTTTAACTTAGGACCTGACATGGAGTCATGCACTTGGCCCTTAACTGCCTTTTTAACTCTCTTGAAACAACCCAATCTCGGGTAACCACTGGAATCTTACAAATAGCCTAATAGTACCTTTATTTGTTCAGGTTTTTGATCATACATTTTAAATTCTGTGGCCTTTAGATATCTAACTTTTATTTTAATAAAGCTGTTGCTGTTTTCCAAGACTCTGGCAGATGAATAACCATTAGACTGTTTAAGTGAAGCCTTGCATCCTGGAGTTTACCTTGTATGCACTTGCTGGCTGCTTATCTTGACTATGCATGTTTCCCATAAAAAGAAATTGAGCACTGTTGATTGAATGGAGCAGTTTGCAAGGTCTTGGCATAGTTGTTAATGACTTGAGAGCTTACAAGTAAAAGAGAACCGAAGGCTTAATTTGAAGGGCTGTAGTTATATCTTGGTATTCTTTTATAAAAAGAGCAGGACTCTGTGAGAGAAGTATTTTCATTTGTTGTGGCTATCTGTAATGAAAGGTAAAAACATCTAGCATACCCACCTACACAAGCTGATTTAAATGTAGATTACTTTAGTATGTTAGGGTAAGGCTTATTTTGTTTTTTCTGAATATTCAAGTTTTGTAGTGACATAAATGTCACAGCTGCTTTTAGTAAGAGTAATGACACCCCAAGTGTAAAAATATTTCATATCCTTCCCTATAAAAAAAGACAGAAACAAAAGGAGAAACTGAATGTACAGAAGAAATAGCAAAACTAAACACTTGCAAAATGCTATCATAGTGCAAGCAAGGTTTTTCACTGTTTTTATTTTTCCTAGTTAATGTACCTTTAAGAATTGCCAATGATTAATGGTAAGTAAAAAAAAAAAAAATTAAAGGAGAATAATTTTAAAGATGACAGCATCTCTCATTTAAAAAAAAAAAAGTATTATTTTTTTCTATCTATAAAATCTGCACTGACTCACTGCTACTCAAAGCATTATTAATTGCACATGTGGAGAAAATGTTTTGCAGTTGGCACATTTCCTTGTTCATATCTGTGAGTTATAAGTAACAGATTATTTCTGTTAGAGGTCATAACTCTACTTAAAGCATTTTAAGAGTATTTAACTTTGTGTGTTTGATGCAAATATGTAATTGATTCTATTGCATGAGTGTTTTGTGGCGTTTTGTTTGTTTGTTTTTAATTTATAGTGTCTGTGTATTGTGATGTTGATCTTGTTTCCTCCACACACACTCCCCTTCCTTCCTGTATTAACAAAGCATATCAATAAAAAAACCTGCTTGGAGTAGCTTGAATGATGTTAATCTCCCACAGACACATAGTGTGGACATAGTGCGGACATAGTGCATGAAGTTTTGGATGATGCTAAAATTTATAGCAATGTTCCAATGTACTCTTGAACTGTGTTTTCAGTCACATATATTTTGAACTCTCAGGTTTGTTATACTATGCTGGCCATGGCTACGAAAACTATGGAAACAGTTTCATGGTTCCTATTGATGCTCCAAATCCATACCGATCTGCAAACTGTCTGTGTGTACAGAACATCCTCAAACTAATGCAGGAAAAAGAGACGGGACTTAATGTATTCCTACTGGATATGTGTCGGAAAAGGTATAATATCATAATTCATGAATAGTGAGAACTGACATTAGATGTCTGAGGGATGGTTTTGCTTCATGGTAGAGGGAGAGGGTATAATGACTGTGGTTCTGGGAACCAATTGTGAAGTTCAGATTAAAACTGAGCCTGTTTTAAAAATGAACAAATAAAACTGAACAGCCACTTTGAGAGAATAGCAAGGGATCTTGAGAGAAAGCTGGACTTCACACTGAGGAGAAATCTTTAGGCTGAGAATTCACTGTACTTGAAAGTTCGTGGTTCTGAGAATTGACAGCCTGTACCTGAGTGCTTTTAAAGTCAAGGGGATTCATCCCCATACTTACTTTGCCTTTGGCCTTGGATAGAAGTAATGAAGCTGGTGATTAGACTGTTTCCATGGGGAGATACTTGCCTCTCAATTTGAATTACATTTATTTCTTCTCTCTTCGTTGTTTAAAAGTTATAAAGCATCAGTCTTATTAGATAAAAGTGAAATTAGGCATCTTAAAGAAGAAAAATTACCCTTTCCCCTTGTATCATTAACTGTCTTCATCGTTACAGGGAGGAAAGGGAATCCTTGTGATGTTAATTTGATAGAAGGGCTCAAGTGAAGTGCTTGTTTTAGAACTCTTCAGAGGCATGGATTTTGTGGACTGCTTTTTTGCTGGGGATGTTGTATCTTTATTTAGAGCTTAAAAATAAATTGGTTTATCGGATTTTTCTAAACAAAGTACTATTTTCTTTCCATGTTAAGGGACTACTATGCCCGATTAAACTTGCACTTGAAATCGGCTCTTCAGTCAGCACTTCTGAAAATTGGTCTCTAAGGAACGCTTCATAATAGAAAATTGCTAGTGCTTTAGTGTTTGCAGAGCCTCTAAACTTCACTGCTAATGAAATGCCAATGGCACAATTCAGCTTCACAATCTGCTGTCCAAATAGAAAATACTGCTATATAAGCCTCATGTTAACTATTCAGACACTGTGGGGTTTTTTGGGGGGGATTCATACAGTTTTTGTTATAACCTAAAATGGACAGTTATCAGAAATAATTTTTTAAGAGGTTGTAGCCAAACTCTGTATTAGTTATTATAGCATGCCCTCATCTGGGTAGTGCATGATATCTGACTGTGTCTTTACATTGTCTTCATGAAGAGTGTTGATGATGCTGGGTTTTGTCTTTTAGCAGTCAGGATTCATTCCAGAATTGTAGGAGAAAAAAAAATTACTGATTCTGAACTGTTTTGGTATTTCAAACAATTGTTTGTTATCATTATTAGTTCTCAAATTATTATTTTACTTTTTTGTGTTTCCATTTATTGCAGAAATGAATATGATGACACAATTCTTATCTTAGATGCTCTGAAGGTTACGGCTAACATTGTTTTTGGATATGCAACGTAAGGAAGTTTTCCTTCTGCTGTGCCATAGAGGTTTTGAAGCCAGAATTGACCACTGAGATTGTATAGCTAATCTTTTACAGAAAAATACTAGCTGTGGTGTTAAAGGACCAGTAATTTATATCCCTATCCCATGTGTCCTCATGCTATCTTTTTTACTTTGTTCTTTGAATCATTCCACAGTCTAACTGACTGTGGAAATGTGTATGTAATGATTCCTACTATATAACGTTTCCATTCAGATACAGAATAACACCAGTGAGAAAACAGCATTCAGCAAACCAGAAACTGCTGGACAGTGTTCCTGATCTTTTTCTGATGGTTACTTGTAGGAGTTCTCTACTCATCTAAGTATTATTCATTAGAGATGAAAAATACATAGAGAAGAAAAAGCCAAATTTTACCCTCAGACCCATAATGTTCGGTTTCTTTGTGCTGATGGGGAAGAGGGAGTTACGTCCTTTGTGTTCCTAATGGTACTTACTGCACTGTGAGCTTGTACAGAAGGTCAAGTACTGTGGAGCAGTTGATGAGCTATAACCTGCGTGCTGTACCCTCTTCAGTCATGTATCTCCTCTGTTAATGCAAGTTAAATTTCTTGGGGGGAAAAAAAAAAATAAATGAAATATATAAGAAATATAAATGAATGAATTATTGGAGGAGTAGCATATAGATTGGCCCCTGTATTTCTCTTTCTAGGTTTAGAGAATAAAGTTACACCTGCAATTGAAATTACTTAAAGAGGTTACTTAAGCAGAAAACTAAATAACCTCTCTCTATCAGTTTTCAAGACAAGTGCAAAAGCTGTTGTATAGAATAGTCATGAGCTTTAATGAAGTCTTCTATGAGAAATTTGAGCTCCTCATATAAACAGTTTGACATCAGCTCTGGTCTGTGGCTTGATTGTAAGTGAAATCTTCCCGGAATGAGTTGCTTGCAAATGAACATGAAGAGCAGGCTGGCCTTAGACACAACCTGGTTTTCAAATTGTAGGGTTTCTTTCCCCCATTCCCAACATAACTTTACTCCTTTTGTCCTCATGTCGATTTTAATCACGCAGATGTTTCAGTGTTTTTATCTTGTCTGATATTGGTGGTCTCATAGGTGCCAAGGAGCAGAAGCTTTTGAAATTCAGCAGTCGGGGTTGGCCAATGGAATCTTCATGAAGTTCTTGAAGGACCGTTTGTTAGAAGACAAGAAGATTACTGTACTGCTTGATGAGGTTGCAGAAGGTGAACTCCAGCTTACTGTACTAACAGTCTTCTCAGTCTGCATTACTAAAAACTTCTTTGCTTGAATGACATTCTTCTCATGGTGAATGTTACACTACTTGAAGCTCTTTCTTGTTGCACTTTGTTAAAATAGCAACTTTTATCAAGAAGCAGGGCAGCACATTAACAAAGATCATGATACTGTAAAGGGATTTGAGTTTCTTTAATAGTGATCAATTTTATACTTTCCTTTGTAGTGAACCTTATTTGTTCTGAGTGTCTTTCTGCATGGAGCTTTGAATTGTCCATTCACAGAAATTACTCTTCTGTCTTGTGGTGTCAGCTTCTAGTGGTTGTCCAGTCATTTCCATGTTTGTTTAAACAATTAACTGAGTCCTGCCTACCTCAAAGAGTGCTGTAGTGGTGATAATTATTTGCTCTCTGTGAAAGGGTATAAGTGCACTATAAAGGGCAATCCACTGTTTTAATATGCCTGGTTCAGTAATTGTCTTTTATAATTGATGGGAGAAGTGCTAAAGTGAAAACTGTTGAGGGCAAATTCATTGCTGCTGTGCAAACATTTGCTCAAAACAGAAGAATAGATTCAGCCATTAACAAAGAGCTGTCTGTGTAAGATTCTGTTACTTGTAGGTAATGTACATAATCAGCAAAGTTCTGCTGTGCTTTCCAGTGTAGTTGGTGCAACTGCAGGTCTCGGAATTTTGCCCAGTCTGTCTTTTGACAGGGATCCAAAAAGCAGAAAAAAATCCAAGAGGATCCTAAATGCACAGTAAAATTCTGCTGTCAGCAGGTCAGACTGTTGAAATGAAATGCAAAGATTAGACCAACAGAGCTTCTGTCGGTGCTCTGCTGCGGAAAGGGAGAGATCATTGATTGACTAGCTGAAATATAAGCATGGAACTTGTGTCAAATTGATGACAATAGGAATCCAGCATACCCCCAGGATGTAAATTGAAATGTGATGGTTCTTACTTACTTTTTGCTTGTTTGCCTGGTATATATTCTCTGTCTTTTTGCTTATTAGTTGGTATGCTGCTTTACTAGGTCCCATCAGACAAACTTACCATTCTGTATTTTCAGTTTTATCTGTTAAACTTCCCATGAGGTTTCTGTGAAAAGTTAAATAAAATTTCACAAAATCTCAGAATTGTCCTGAAGAAATAGGAGCTGTAGATGGTAAAACTAAAATGATTATTCCAAAGCCTAGGGCTGAAGTTGATTTT
>VZTL01057525.1:18338-38023 GCA_013400535.1 Scopus umbretta | reverse complement strand
GAAACACAAAGGGGGGGAAAGGAAAAAAGTCACCATTAATATAATCCACATGGTAAAATACTTGAGACATATGAGCACACGTGGGTTCCTACATGAAGGAAATATGGCATTGGAGAGCAAAAGACTAAATAGCAAGTCCCATCGGCAGGGCTTAGCCTGAGAAATCATCAAAGGAAAAGGGATTATCTGTTCCCTTCCCTTCCATGACTTCTTCCAAGCACATAAAATGTGCTTTCTTCAGACTGCCTTTCTGCAATGGTTCCCCTCACATATAAATTTCCCAAGTCTCATTTCTCTTTTATGCTGAAGTGGGAATAAAAAGAATACGGCAAATGAACCCCTTCCTCAATTCAAAGCATCTGCATCACATACATACATAACTCAGCAACTTCCATTTCATGCTGAGCCACTCAGAGAAAAACCAGTATTTTATAGAGACAACAACTCTTCTGAATGGTTTTAAGGAGACAGAGACACAGTTTTTCTGACAGATGAAACCCCACAAGCATAGCACTGGCATCACACATGTTTTTGTCAGAAGGTAAGTCAATAATGCTGCAGACCACGGCATTACGAGCTAGACCGAACAATTAAAACAACTTTTAAATTGGAGTTTTAATCTCAATTGAAGGAAAACAGGAAAACCCTTCAAGGGAATTGTTTGAGCAGCTCAAAGGAGCTTACAGCTCCAGCGAAATAGGGAAGAATTTTAACATCATGTCTCAAAGGCAGTCAAGGATGAAGCCTGAGAGATTCCTACGCTCACCATACTGTGTAACAGGCAGCTTATCAGAAACTCCCCAGGGAGCCACAGCCACATCCTCCTCCTTCCTGTAAGGATGCTGGATGCCAACAGGTGAAGAACTGATCTGCCGAGAGCACGAAGGCCAGTACAGCACACCTGTGCACCTGTGAAACAGCACAAGGTGACCATGGAGAACCAGTGGAGAAGGGGCTCATGATTAGCATCTTTCTAACCCACCATCCCATTCATTAGCAGAGGCCAGAGTGCTCCTCTCCTGCCAGCAACGCATGCTACGAGCATCCCTAATGGGCTGCTAACCAAGCAGAGAAACACTCAAGAGAGACGAAAGCATTAACCAGACATGGGCAATGTGGTTCCAGACCCCCTCTCCGCTAAGGGCTTCCTGTACAACCTTGCACAGATCTCTGGGCTTTACTCCCTGCCTCCCAGTCTGGCTCAGCCCACAGCAAATGTCTTTTAGGTGAGAATTGACTTTTCTTACATGCCTGTGAAAGCCCTAATGGAGAGGATGGTTGCACATCTATGCTGGCCTTCACCAGTTCTCACCCTTCTAAGCTGGTTTGCAGCTCTGCAGGAGGTGGGCATGGTGCACAGCGGCTGCTGAGTGCTATTTTGGTATTATGAAATACATACTTGGCACTCAATTGGGCATCCAGCCAGCAGGGACAGAGATGGGGTAGTCTTTTTATTTTGTGTTCCAGCACATCCAGAAGTGCAGGTGTGGGAAATCCAGTATTAGGTAACAAAAGCAAAACTCCAGTCAACAGAAATGCCTGCAAAACTCCCATTCAAGTATCAAGCAAGCCTTGGCACAGATCTCCCCTTGCCAATGAGCAGGATGGACGTGGCTGTGTCGAAAAGCATCAGTGGAAACCCCACCACCAGCAAAGCCACACTGTCAGAGCTCCACCAGTCCCATGGACACTGATCCTGTGGCAACAAACATGCTCAGCTCCCTCCACATGAACTCAGCAGGCTGGAAATTAAAACCCACTTGCAAATCTAATCTTAATCCAAGTCATTTGAAGTCATTCCCAATTTTACCCTGTGTTTTCCTTCACTCGGCAGTTGCTTCATTCAGTACCATTAGCGTAACAGGAAAACAACTTGCGGCGGCTCTGACGTGCATTGCCAGAATGCGTGGCTCCAGGCTGAGGATGTGGAAAGCTGTTGCATTAAGGTCAATAACAGCAAAGCTTTTTGTCTGTCACATTAGCTTAAGAAGTGTTTCATCCCCAACTGTATGTTTGCAGTACGTCCCAGAGCTGTAGTAGGAAGGTTGGGAGGTCTGAAGTAGTATGCTAGGAATTAAATGACTTGCACTAATAGACAATAGCAGATACCCTCACTTAAGGGAGTCACCTTTCACACAAACTGGCGACCTGGCCTTTGGATCTACTAATTTCAGGACTTCATACAAACTACAGCAGGGGAGAAAGCATCTCACAGTTCACATAACTTGCTGCCATTCTGTTCACCTCTGCCTTGCACAGGGTCATAGCAGTGCTTTTGCCCCTTCAGCTCATTGATGAAAATGAGAATACTGACTAGATACTGCGCCAATGACTTTTTTGGCATGATAATCATCCCAGTGTTCATAAACTGAAACTCTGGATGCGAAGTAATGACAAAGAAAGTGAGAGGCCAAGATGGGAGCAGAGCAGTGGCTCCCCAGCTCACCTTCACTCATCCTAATCAAAGGACCACTTACTTAAGCCATGCTCTCATGAGGTATCTGAGTGGGTGGATCTGCATGGGCTACACAACCAGTAATTTGATCCAAACTAAGCACTGCAATGGAACCTAGAGACTCCTTTCTCTTCTGTATCCTATGGCACTCTTCCCCCACCAACACACTCATGCATCCTTTGAGGAAGCCTACCAGACCATCCTTCAGAGCACACCCACATCATTCCTAAGTCAGGTTTATTAAGGATGCAATCAATGTTTGCACATGGAGGTATTTGTGAACATTTGGTCTTTGCTATTGCATGAGCTACTTCCAGGGAAGATCGGCAGAAAGAAACCTTTCTGAAAATGCCACCAGGTTCAATTTCAATCCTGCCTTTTGCTCTTCATCTGTTCATATTGATCTTCACTGAAGAGCAAGTCCAAGCAACTAGAATCCAATAGACCTGGCACTCTATTAAAATACCCATCTGCCAGCTGCAATGACTTATGCTATCTATTGCAAAGTATTTTGTCACCCACATGAGCTTTCTGGGAGATAGGCCTGCCAGAGAAATTGAACCAACTGATGACACTAAAAGTAACCACGTCACGGACATGAGCCCAGAAGCAACTGCAGGAACATTCACTGCTCAGTGGTCCATACCATAAATCCTGCCCTAATCTCCCCAAATCTTGTTGAAGTTCCCAGAGCTAAAGGTGGGAACTGCCTGGTGCCACACAAAGAAAGGAGCAAAGACCAACAGCACCAGAGGAGCTCAGGGAACTACCAACAGCAGAAAATTTCTTATACAACAATGACCAGGTGGTCCTAGGGAGTGGACTGCATCTCCTCTACACCCCTAAAGAAAAGATAGTTGTGTTTGCCAGGCTGAGTTGGGTGGGAAAAGTCTATAGAGCCCAAGGAGCATTGAAAGCTGGAGGACACAGGAGTTGGAGCTGGGAGTGTTCCAGTGCCACAGGGGACACCAGCACTCTCTTTTCCCACACTCTTGCCTCTCTGAAACACCAAAGCCATCACGGGTTGGATTCCTCCAGCACAAATTCACACAAGAAACTCCTTCAATGGGCAATAAATGAATATGAGAATTTTTGCAATGAGACTGAGAGCCAGGTGAGTCTCTGAAGCTTTTGATGTTTGTTTGCAAATATTGAAGAGTAAACTGTGAAAAGGGGAGCAGGTGCATGAATCAATTCTCATACAAGGTTACAGGCAAAGCTGGTCCCACTAGGTGCACTGAGCTGCAAGTCTCTGGTTCATTTTGTTCTGCAAAAGCCAGAGACAAACCAAGGAGGTCTGCTGCTCTCCTCCACACCTTGGCAGAGTCCGAAAGCCTCGGACCTGAACACCACTGGGACAGCACCAGGCCAGCTGCAACTAAGGAACCCATCTTTAGTTTGAGCAACTGGAATAATTAGGCACTTGGGTTGGACCAGCGCCTAGAAAAAGCTAAGATATGACTCAGCTTCTTGCAAGTCTGTTAAAACCTTCCTCTAAACAAACATACACACACAAAATGCAAGCAAGCCAGCTCCTGGGAGAGCATACACAAACCACTGTTGTTGCTGTTGAAATGAGCTGCAAAACAAGGCGGCGATATATCAAGTCACAGCTAATACATTACACTGAGGTAAATTACAACTCATAGCATGCCTCCCTGAATGTAGCCAGCTCCTTTAAGCCGTCTTTTATCCAAAGGTTTTCTTTTATACCAAGAGGTTTGCTTTTCAAAGAGATATTATCCCAGATTAAACACACTAAAAGACAGACAGCAAAAAAAAAAAAAAAAAAAAACTTAGGTCTGTCANAAAAAAAAAAAAAAGCAGGTGATGATTAAGCAACAGAGTCGGACAAAGTGTGCAGCTGTGAGATAACGTAACATCTCAGGGGCACATTGTTGCATCCCTCCAACAACCTAGGAAACATGTTATCACTCAGAAACACAACCTGAGCACTGCCTTTGTAATTACACCCCTGCAACAAAACACAAACAAAAGCAGACTCCAAAAAAGTCTTTACAAAGTATAATGTGCAGCTCAAGGGAGAAAAGGGTTCAAACTACAACTCCCCAGGCTTTTTCCTTCAAGGAGGGATTTTTTTTTTTCCCCCACTACAGTACATTGGTATCTTTTATCTATTTACAGCTCAGATATAAAGAATCAGAATGACTGCGCTTATTAACTTAAAATCTCTCATTGCATACCTTTATGTTGTGCAGTGTTGTACATATGACATTACAACAAAGATAAGAGGAAGAAGTGTCTAATGAGCCTTCAGAAGCAATTTGTTCCAGTCTGAAAACTACAATGGTTTTGATTGTGTCTGTGTTAACGAGATAGTGGTCTACCTGAAGGGCAAATAACAGCCAGGGGCACCCTGGGTATGCAGTTCTTACCTCCATCCCTGGGACTAATTTTAAAAGTCGAAGTTGACTTGGAAATCCCAGGGCTCTCTTAATATTTGATTTGGGAACATGCTTTATTCTTCAATTACCCATACAAGCTGTATTTCCTCTTCCCGCC
Source organism: Scopus umbretta (assembly GCA_013400535.1). Classification (NCBI taxonomy): domain Eukaryota; kingdom Metazoa; phylum Chordata; class Aves; order Pelecaniformes; family Scopidae; genus Scopus; species Scopus umbretta. Next base: position 33,045 of record VZTL01057525.1, on the reverse strand, counting down.
TGTGTAAAGTGCTCCCTCACAAAATCTACACAGAAACCCCTCCGTATGTAGCCCTGAGCCATGGACTTCCATGAGCCTTTAGCAACTTCCCCAGAAGCTGCTTCTGGTAACCCACCAGGGTACAGCGCAGCTCCTGGTTTTGAGCCACTAAGGTCAACTTTCTTTCAGGTGTATAAAACTGAGCCCAAAGGCTTTGCTCAGGCTACAGCAACAAGCCATACACCCATAGAACTTGTCCCTCAACCACACACAGCTGCTCACAAAGAGGCTAAAGTATTCCTTCTCTTGTCCAAATCACAGCCACCAGTCACGCCCACGCAACCCCCTCCTCTGCTCAACACCAGCACTTGATCCTCCAGGATTCATCTCTAAATCTAAAAGCTCATGAGAAACTACTTTCCTGTAATTATTTTCCTGTAGAAGCCAAATCCATATATTGCAACAACTTTGTTTGTAATATCCAAAGCATCAACTACACGATGTTGCTATTGCTGCTTACAATTATTTCCATTAATAATTCTTCGCTGTCCTTGAAGTTCCTTGATGATGCAGAATGAATGCATGGGTCCCAGAGATACGTTCTGGTTTGTATCATTTCTTTTACATGAGAAAACTAGATTATTACACGCTTGGGAGGAGCTCTCCATAAACATCTGCCAGGTTACCTCATTACCTTCCTTCAGATCCCTCCTTAAAAAATCTCATTTGCCATGATGCCTACAAAAACTCAACAGATAGCACTGACATTAATAACTAACCCTACCAGCTAATAACATCACCTTGTTCCCTACGCCCACTCTCCTTGTATACTTCCATCGCAAGGTTTTTGAGGATGGAGCTACTTTGGTGTTCAGGTGTTGTACGACCCTCAGCACAACACTGGCCCATCGCTAGGGAGCCTAGATGCTCACATTCCTGATGCAATCAATGCATCCTCTTGGTGGGATGCAGAGTGCACGTTGCCTAGGTGTGTGAGGAGGTTGGGATTTTCCCCACCTCCTGTAGATGATGTATGAATTTGTCCCTCAATTTAGGTCATCTACCTGCCTCTGCCTCCCTGGATAGGTGGGTGCCACAAGGCACTCCAACACAACCCAGGCAGTTTGGTTATCTTGCAAAAACAGGCACAAAGAGAAAATCCCAGAGATGGAAGTGCACGAGCATACCACAAGCTTAGCCACCTGCCTCACTGCCCTGTCAACATCCTGCCACCATCCAGCTCCACCACCAAACCCCACCAGCACTGGCCCAGTCCTCTCAGCAAACAGCCAGGGAAGATGGTGCCTTGCAATCTCAGTGGCGGATAAAGAGGATTTCATTCTGCATCCTTGCTGCCAGCTGCAGTCTCAGCTTATTGAGAGGGGCAACGCTTTTTGTAAGGATTCATTTCATTGCCCTGTGCCTTTCAATAGTGTCTCCAGAGTACTTGACTCGGTATCAGCCTTGGTGCTGCATACCGAATAATGCGTGGAGGCTGTTTAGAAACGTATTTCTTTGTGTGTGGCAATGGGTACAGAAGCTCAATAATTATTACCAATGGGTTCTCTTTTAAAGAGAAAACACTCTTTTAAAGAGTGTTCTTCTCTTCACCCCATTGATACAGTAAAATCTGGAGAAGCAGCATCTCATTTTGGTATTTCGAACCCTCTAAGTACTGGGCAATGCTAAATACTGCAGCAATGTATTACCTGCACTTTCTCTTCACTAGACAAATAGTTCCAGCCCTGAAATCCCATGGCTTCACTGGTGCACATCATCCCAGCTTTTGCACTAGAGCTGCTGTGATTTACATCAGCCGAGGAGCTGCCCTCCTGTTTCTTTTACGGGTAATTATAATTCGTCAGCTTTCTATGGTGCTCATTACTGTGGTATTTGAGTGCCTATTTTTACAGCCTTGAGTAGCTTGCTGTATACCATCTCATCTCATTGCAGACAGACGAGCAACCTCTCAGGTTCCCTCTGGAAATGAGCTCTCCACATCCTGCACCCTCCCTGTTCTTTGCTTTTGATCACAGCATCCACAGTACATGTCTATTATTTTTTTAAAATAATATTAAAAGCATACAGTACAAATAAAGAAGGCGGTAATCTAAGTAAATTAACCATTTGCTGTTTTTAAGTACCCTAATGACATTATCCAACTGTACATTGGGAAGAACAAATCTTGGAAGAATCAGAGTCTGAAAATACTTCCACATGAAACCAACTCCTGCAGATTTCTGTTATTCGAAGCCAGAAGGGAAGGTATTGCAACAGTGACTGAGAGCAGGTTGAACCAAACACCACACGTGTGTAACGTGGAAAACCTAACATCTCCCTCCACATTTTGTCATGGCCTGACTTGAGCAGGTTGGGTGTGTTTGTTTCCCTCTTCTTCCTCTTTACTTCTCCTTCTCATATGAAAAACATAATATAAGAGGAAGAAGGGCCTCTACAGGGTCCCAGTCATTTATAAAGCCTGGGACATTATTTTACAGCTAGGGAAACTGAGGCACACACATGGAAAATATCTCATTTAACACCACCGCAGGGAGCCAAAGCAGAATAGCTCACTAGGCTCCAGGGTCTCGTCCCTCAATTCCATGGTAAATATTTAGAGGTTCATCTCTGCAACAACCAAAGTGTTATTATTAGAAACCAGGTTACACCTGAAACCAGAACTTCTAGGTGCTACAGTGAAGAGAAAGGTAAGATGGCCTTCTGGTTTCCTTTAGCCTTCTAGCTTTCAGCTACACTCTCAATCAATAATTATCGCAGATTTTAAATTTGGTTTTATCCTGTTCCTTTTTTGCTAAAGAAGCTCGAGAAAACTGGTGTGCCAGCTTGCACATCTGCCACCTCACACCGCATGCCTCCCAGCAGTGTCACCACTCCCAAAGAAGCACAATTCCTTCATAAGACTTTGGCAAGAAATTAAACAACCTCCTGAAGTGCTGGAGATCCAAGATCCCAGCAGTGCTAACCTTCATCACTGTTGTCGTCCACAAGGATAATCTCCTTCAGGAGGTGAGCTGGTGTATGATTAACAGCGCTGTGCACCGATCGCAGGATAACCGACAGGGCTTCATTCACGAAGATGAAGATGATGGAGATCTGGGGTAGATCCTTGCCGTATTTCAGCTCTTTGCACCTGCAACACGAAGGGCAGAGAGAGATGGGGTTAGCAGAGTACATAGTGCAGCGCTTTGAGTCTGGCACACATTTAATACACAGCACAAGTTGATAGCTGACATTTGACAGCTTTGCACAGCCATGTATTACAGCTGCCTGTGCCCGATTTCAGCAGTGCTGTCTAGGAAGAGATAGCAGCGATGGAGAGCACACTCTGGGCTCAGAGAGCACCAAGGGCAGGGTGCAAATCCAGAGTTCATGTAACTGAGGTTGTGTTTGTGTGTCTGTGTACGTATGTCTGTGGGCATGTAACAAAAAGCAGCCTCCAGAACTGAGAAAACAGTTTTACCATTTACAGTGAAACTCCACATTCCTGTTCTGTTTTAAGATTAATAGGTTATCAGAAATGAGCTTTCTTCTTAAACAGCACTTGTGAATTTTATTCTCATTTGCTTTGGAACAAAATGAATACGAAGTGACCCTTGGTTAAATAGTCTTAATAAATGTTTTACCTCTCTTTGCAGACACTTCTGAACACATTCCTGTCTCTGAAGTACTGCAGCAGAGCATTGCCATGAACTGGTGTCTTTGTACTTCACAGCCAGGACAGGCTAAAAACAAAACCTTGAGATCATCTCTCTGAGTTTCAGGAGTGATTGCTTAACTTGAGCTGGTTTTGTGTCTGGGTATCTGCTTAGACACATTTCTGTGTATCAGAGAAGGACAGAAGTGGACAGAGCTCCCAGGTCACCTACCAGCCAGCATCATCCCTGGCAAGCAACAGGTTCCCATTACATTGATACACCAGACCTTGAGACCATGGACACTCATGGAGCAGAACTAGGGTAGCTCTAAGTGGAAGAGGTCTTCCAGGTAACCCACAGCTGTCCAAGGACCACACATCATTCCCAAAGAGATACAGATGTTGTTTTAATGCCACACTTTGTCCTAGTTAGGTTAGAAACCTAACCTTAATAAAGTACTTGCAGAAAGCTAACAGGCGATCTTCAACTACTTCAAACAATTTAATCAAACTCTCCAGCTTTCCCTACAATAAATATGTGCAAGGGAAGAAGAAAACAAGGCTCCCCGCTCCCTCTCTGCATTCATGACAGATTAGACATGCAACATTAGCTGCGTTCGAAGAATTACAATGAGCGTTTACCAAGTAAATCCTGCCCAGATAAGCAAAGAAAGACCAAACGCACGAATGACATCCCAGCGTCCCTTCAAGCTCATTGACTCCCCAACAATGACTCTGTATTTAATTGTACTGGGCGTTTCTTAGGCAACAGCTGGCGTTCTTCAGATTCCAAAATGAGACCTGGGAGACAGAGATTTTCACAGAAACACAGTTCTTTATGAATCTTCTTTAGTTAAACAAGTATGCTAGATAAGAGCAAGGCTATATTTCTTGATTTAACTACTGCCTACCCTAAAGCAAGCCAAGTTCCCTGCAAAAGGGGATGTACCAAATGCTGAAAAGTATTTTCCAAAGGGAAGATCTCTCTTTAAAATGAATGAACAGTCATGATGGGGCAAATTGACAAATGGCCCTGAAATCCTGCCACAAAAGTCAAACTAAACTGGCTCCAGGATTAAAAAGCTGCTTTTGATATGTCGATACCTGCTAAGCTGAAGAGAAGGTGGTCACAGGAGCAAGAGTATTTCCTTTAAATCATTGCACACCTCAGGGCTGCCTTCCCCTGGGGCATGCTTCAGGGGGATAAAGAGCTCAGTTTGTGATCAAAGAGGTCTGGAGGAAAATCCAAACTGAGCCCTTTGAGGTTCATCTCCTGCTCATTCACATTCACCCTGCACTGCTCTTATCACGGTGCTCCTTCCCCGATTGCTGAGGACAGGCGAACAAAGATACAGAGAGAAGAGATAAGTCCGGAGAAGGAGTGGGCACACCAAATACCTGCATTGTTCATAGGCGCAAAGCTGCAATTCTCCAAAGGCCGGGGGTGGGGAGTGCGACGTGAAGCACAGGCTTTGCATAAACACCACACTCTTCGGTGGCTTTCTTTGCAAGAACAGGAGCAATAGGAGCAGGAAAGGCAGCAATTTAAAACCAAGTTAACCTAAAATTTGTCAGTCTTCCTCGCACAGGCTCTCTTCAGCAGCTGGGCTGAGCAATGCTCTCTGCCCACAGCCATGTGCTGTGGCTTCAGACTTCAACCCTCCAGGCTCCACCACAGCTGTTTATTATTGACAAGCTGATGTGTCAAGAAGTATTCATGCATGCATGCAGGAAAACACCTGGTGCTTCTGGGCTCTCCTGGCACCAGGGTGGGGCAGGAGTGGAACACACTAACAAAAAAACCATGCTTGATCTCAAACATAATTAGAAGGACCAGCGGAGACCTTGTTAGAAACAGCAGGAATAATGAGTACACAAGATGGGAGGTAGTGTGGTTTTGGTTGTTTGGGTTTTTTCTTCTAAGCATTTTAAATAGAAAAGGGACTGATCTGGACTCTGTGGTTCAGCCTTATCATTCAGACCATTTACAGGTGGAGGCACAGCAGTTTGACTGTTTTACTCCTAGAAACATTTGAGACATCAGTGAAGGGAAGATTTGCTGTCTCACAGCAGGTCAGCAAGTTGGGACCCTGCTGGCTTGGGCCAGCAGGAGGTAGGTGAGGCTGCTGGGCTGCCTATCACTCCAGCTTATGGAGCTCTGTCCTCCATCTCCACCCCACCCCAGTACCCCAAAGCACACCACCTTTGCAACCCTAAAGGGCTGTGTTTTCTGTGCAAGGTGGGAAGACGTATGATGTGAAATTTCTGCTGCCTTCACTGTTTCAAGTGCTACCAAGAGGAATGGCAAGGAAAGCCAGCGCCAACCCCAGGTGCTAGCAGGAGCAATGACCAGGGGTTCAGGGATGAGTCCCAAGCAATCCAGAATCTACCAAACCCCAGCTGAGACACATCTTCCCCCTCTGCCCACAGTTATTGCCCTCAGATGAGAAAGCATTTGGCTGCTTGCCCAACAGTATGCTCAAAATTCAGATCGCAGGCCAAAATACATCTAAAATCAGGATGCAAGTCTCACTAATTATCCAAAAGGGGATGCACAGGGCCAGAACTGGATTCTAGCACAGCTGCAGTCCTCAGCTCAGACCATGGGCTGGTCTCTCTGTGGACTAGCAATTAATGAGATAAATGTGATATTCGAGAAGGTGCTCAGGGGAGCTTGAGGCTAAGCAGCACATGGGAGACAAGAAGCTCTAGGAATAAACATGTTATGCTGAGATTTTTGCCAAGGTTTTCTAGGATCTGAATTAACACCAAAGCAAATACATTTCTTACATAGGCTGGAAAAACTTCGCAGCTCCTCAGATCTTCTAGGAGGAGAATCTCAAGTTTTACTTCTAACACTCAGCTCACACCATATCTGGTCTGCCCACAAGCATCAGTCCAGTAAGTTGCATTTCCACAGGAACACTGCATACATTTGAAAACATTTAAATGAAATATGATGGAGAAACCACCACAATACATTCCTGTTGGCGTCAGTGATCAGTTACCCACAGGGCTGAAGACCAGCACCTCATTTTAAATTTAAATTTGCCCACTTTCAGTTTTCCATCATTACCAAAAGGCTGCCTCAAAAATTATCCCTCCCCACCCCCAGCCCCGCACCCTCCATGAATCAGGTGCTCATCAGCCAAGTGCACACCCGTACGTGGACCCAAGGCAGAGCTGCAGGACAGAGGCACTGTGCCAGTTTACAAAAGCGCAATGCCTGGCCTTCTACATCTTAAAATACTTCTGATTAGAAAAAACTGAGGCAGGCTGCAGTTGATCCCTCACAATCCCCTCTTTGCTAGATGAGAAACACTCAACTGGTACAGCACAGAACACTACTTACTTGCCAACACCTGTAAACTAATTAGTGCAGGTTGCCCAATGACATTTTCCCCACTAAATCCTGCTCTCTTCACTTTCAGGCTGGCACCTGAAAATATTGTGAATCAACAGCAAAAAGAAACAGATCCCTTACAGTTTTGTCTCTCATTTAGATCAATGGGATATTAGCGTAAGAGGCATTTCATATCCCATTAAATCATGTTTGACTACACCCCATTAAATGATGCTCACAAAACTCTCTGTAAGTTTTGACAGGCTGGGGAAAACCTCCTAACATATGGCATTGGGTTTAATTTAAGGGCCTCGCTAAGCTCTCATTGAGAAGTGTCACTTGTCCTTAAGCAGGGGAGAAAGGGGGTTTACTCCATCCTTGGTCCAAGGCTCTGACACATCTTTTTTCACTTCAGAAACAGACTGACAGACTGACCACAGACACCAGACCCAGCGTAAACCTCTGTCCATCACATCCATGGACCAACTCCCAATGTCCTCCCCACCGGCCCCACAAGGGAACCAGGGAGCTGGACGGCTGCAGAGGCCACGGCACTGCTGGACTGTGGACACTGTCACCTTTCTTGGGTCCAGGATCTTTCTTCTGCATGCAGCCCGAGTTTGCAATCAGGAGAACATGCAAGGAAACACATGAAATAAAATATATTTACAGAGGACATTTTTTACTATGGATTCTTTGCAGCTACTGCTTTATGTAAGAAGTCATTCAGAAACAAAAGAAAGACGAGAAGGGGAGATGGGGGAAGGGGAAATATGGCTGAGTTTATGCTGAACAGCTTGGCATACATCAGACCGTATTAATCAAGTCAGCCAATTTCAAAACAACAAAAAACCCACTACATTTTGCTACTACGTATGTTTGTCTGCTGTAGGAGTCTGCCTTTGAATGCTCCGATCATTTGTTTTATGCTCACCACACAGCTGTAAATCTACTCTTCAGTGCAGCAAGTGAGATTAGGATGTTTATTGGCTGTCTCCATAACATAAAAGGGATATCATATCATTTACTGTTTCATGATCCCACAGCAGAAAAATAACCTGGAATCACAACAAGCACTCCTGGAGCACAAAGAGGCCACAAAACTGCAAGTAAATAAATAATAAAATACATTTATTCCTGCTCAGTGATTTAACATGATCCACTCTATTACTCAATTAATACATATCAACTGTCTTCCGGGGCACAAAGCTATTTCCATCAACCACTCAGAATCATGCTGTCCAGTCTGAGGCAACTGAGAGCCAAACTCAGATGGTTTCTGTACCTTTGCTACCCCAACACAAGCCATTTACCAGCACTAGTGAATGCAGCTTATGAACAACCTGGAACATGGACTGTTCCAGGACAAAACAGGTACCCACTTGTCTGATCCTACAACTCCAGATCGAACTATGCTGGCACAGGGTTGACGATGGACTTTTATGCTGATGGTGTGACTTGATAGACTGTATGGTATATCATCTATGGACGACAGATGCCGTCAGGTAGCACCTTTCACAAAAAACAATTTCATGAAAGAGACAATAATGCATTATATTCTTTCTAAAGTCTATAACCACAGACAACAGAACCATTACCTCATAGTCTGGAAAGAAATGAGCAACAACATTCAAATGCTAGTCCAGAGAGAAGCTGGACAGACAGCCCTGCAGCTTGCTTTCCACCCAGGGTATTTTCCTCCCCAGATCACAAAGCACAATTACTGCTAATACTGAGAGATCCAGTACCCACTAATCCCAGATGCTACATCAAAGATTATATTTATCACTGACTCTAGAATAATAATCATCCGCCTTCCACGATATGCCTCACTCAAGCCAGCCACTCCTGACAGCACACACATCTATTTCGCACAGAATCTCAAATCTTCAGGACCATCACTTTTTTCCTAATTTGTGCCATTTGTACCGTCTCCTTCCCCACCATTTCAACATAAATACACCTATCAAAGTTTTAAGTGCAGATTAAATACCACTAAGCGGAAAGTATAGCTGTCCTCATTTCCAATGATGAGGCAGAACTCCAAAAATTTGAAAGGCCTGGTTTGGTCAGGTGTGCGCTGGTTTTCAAATATGTCCAACGTTTTAAAGGTAATACTTAGATCTAGATTAAAACCAGACTTCAACAGGGTATCTGAAAATGATCTATCAGTAACCTGATTGTCCTAATGATATATTTCTAATAAATCATTCCTGATGCCTATTAAGCATCATGGATTATCCAGCCTGGAGCCCTCTGGAGCCATCTCTCCAAGTAAGGGATGGGGGTGGAACAACATACACAGGTTGCCTGTCAAGATCCAGAGAGAGACAAACTGCTAGGAGTATCAGGTGGTAAAGAGATAATAGGAAAAAAACAGTGAAGGAAAAGTATCTGCTGCTGCAGACACAGAACCCTGGTGATGTTTTTATATCACAGTTTTAAGCAAGGTAAAGAAAAATCTAGCCTCATGCCCACTGTGCCTTAAAACACTAGGATAAAACAGCCTCACCATCTGCTTTGAGACACATTTTTGCATTGTATGGAACCACACAGACAAAACAGTTTTGCCACAAGCTGTTTTCTGCCAGGCTGGTGCCACCTCAGTGCTATCTTGAGGCACAGTCTGGAGCATAAGCAGGGCTTCTGCTTGTAGATTTGGCCATTTGCCATTTGGTCTGCAAATGAATGCCGCAAAGCTGATCGCCACCACAATCTCACCATCACAAACCTTTTTGCAAAGGCCACCTCCAACTCCATGCTCAACTTGGTTCCTTACTGTCTGGGATGCCAATACAATGGCAAGTGAAGCCAAACAGGAAGTTGAAGAAATGCCAATAAACCCCAAAACCTTCTCATAAATGGAAGCACTCAAACATGCCCTACAGCACAAGGGAAGAAGCAACATGCAGGGGTCCTGGGAAGACCTAGGTCAGAAAGCAGAGGACACATCAGAGCCTGGGGAAAGGACAGCCATCTTCCCCCAAGCTGCTTTTTTATTTTTAAACGCAGATCTAACCAGTAACTGAAGAACAACAGAGACTGAGGGAGAGCCAAAGGCAGTGCAGCTATATCTGCGTGGGGTCTTACAGTATAGTAAGAGGAAGGATATGCCTCCCCTACCCTCCCCGCCATCACTTGCCTGCCCTTGGTTTAAAGCCCCTCCCAAATAAGCTGTAGCTGAGGTTCCCAGTCTGACACAAACCTGCAAGCCTATCCAACAGGCATGTGATGCTCTGGGTAGGAGCAAATCGGGTATCATGGCTCCAGCACAGACCATCAGCAAGGCAGGTCAGCTTCTCACCTTGGCAGTAAAGCCTTCCTCAGTCAGCAGCAAAAGGAAAGGGTCCCGAGGGGCTCCTCAGAAACTACTGCCAGCTGCAAAACCAGATCCCATGCTCCTCTCCTGGATGTGGACACAAAGCAGGACTGAAGTTTGACCTCCAAGTTTGGGCAGCTCACTACAGGCAACAGCATCAGAACTTCCTTTGTTCAACTCTTCCGGGGCTGACAACACTGTTTTCAAGATAAATATATGCAAGTGCAGAAAGGTAGCAAAAGCAAATCAGCCACTGCAGGCCAGGCTCAGGTACCATCACTGCAAACAGCAGAGGAAAATACCTCCTGAGCCTGTATCACAGTAAGAGTAGAGCAGGCATAGCAGGCAGGCGCAGGAAGAGTTCAGAGAGTTACACTGCAATTTGTTCACCTCATAACGCAGCAGACATCCCTGCCCCAAACCACCACCACCGAGACACCCAGCAGAGCACACAAGTATGTTGTCCACACACATACAACATCCTTGATTGGAAAGAAAGCATCTCTGTTTAGTACTCCACAAAACACAGGAGAATTTTACTAACTCCTTACACTCAATAATAAAGAAGAGCTAGCAAAACTTTCTATATGCTGGGCACAGCAGGAAAGGGCACTAGCATGCTGAAAGTCCCACCCTATAGAACAGCAGCACATTCCTACTCATTTTGAACATCAGTGCAAAGTAACTGTTGTCATGAGAAAGCAGCACATCCTATTTGGGAACTTAAACGTGGCACAGGCTTTAAGTCTCTGACTTCCACCAGTGCAGGAATGGTCAGTCACTCCTTTTACAGCTGAAGATGTGATGCAGAATAATGCACTAATGCACACAACTGCACAAAAGCAAATTACTGGCAGACCAGGAACTTAAAAGTCTACTGTAAAACCTTAGTATCATGTTAGAGTAAGACTATTTCTTACTCTCTCCCTGCTGATGTTCAGCCCTCCCTGGCCTATCCATTGCTTTGTGTCCTTCCTCTAGCACGAAGCTGGTAGGATTCCGCATCCTGCTCACCCAAAATACAAAGGACACCGTGTATAGCCTCTGTGTTACAAGCAGGATGGCCAGGCTCTACTCTGCTCTAGATGGATGTCAAATATGAAAAACACACACGGGGAAAACAAAATAACAGTAGGTGGCTTTTTTGCAGCCATTGGAACAATTTAATTGGTCTGACTAATGTCTGGCACAGGTAAGGATTAGGCAGCATCATGAGATAATTTCTGGAAGCACACTGCACTGTGTTATGTTCTTATGTTAGGGAACACATTGATGGCCACATGCAGGTGTTGGATCCACTGCTTCTGCTGCCAGAGGGTCTTGGGAGCAGAAGCCCTCTGTGCTAGCCTTGATGGGTGCTCAGGCTGATTGATGACCAGCGTATCTATTTAATAACTACATCATCATTAGCTTTGACACTACACCATTACTCATGCCCTTTAGGGCTGTCCCGGACACAATTCTCCCACATTGCATGAAGGTGACATCCCTTCTACACGCCCTTTTGAAATGCCAACAGCAGGAACTGCCATGGAGAAGGGTGAATACCCATGGCCTGCAGAACACAAGTCTTTAGGGCTCTGTTGCTCCCATGAAGCTACCCCTATAGCTACTAATGGGGGTCCTACTGGACCCCTTCTCCATCTTTTTTGTGTGATCAGCCATAATAAACACTGAACTAGGTGGGCAGAAATAGTTAGGCATGAAAACCTGTGCTCCCCACACACATTTTTTAATTCTGAGCACCCAGTAGTTCCCCAATCTGGCTCCTGAAGTACAGTTATTAATCATTCCTTTGCTGTCCATCACACAAAATAAATCCAGTTAACATGCTTATCAGGAGCTTATCCCTTCCCAACATTTCATTCTTTTATAAGGCTTGAGGGTTTGAATATTTAAACAGGCTAATATTCTTTTGATTAGTAGAATAAATGATTCTTGTTACTTACTGTCCTTAAAAACACTGTTAGCATCATGAAAGTGCTCAACTACGTTGGCATAGCTTTTACAGGATTTTGTAGATCTTCCTATAAAATGTGGTTCAGCAGCAGAGAGCGAGTTCAACTTAATAAGCTCATACATTTTTAAATGCCTTTCCTACAACGATATCCGGAACTGCAACATTAAAGCTAAGGGTACGTAAGAGACAACTTGGTTAGAATTTCTGCACATTAGGTGGAATTCTCCCCCAAATTACTACTATCATATAGATTACTGTTTCACTAAGCTCTTACGAAGCCAAGCTGAAGCAAACATTATCCTGCAACTAAAAGAATTATCAACACATCTCTCAGTGCCTAGGAAGCTCTGACCCTTTGGTTCCCAAAACTGCATGTTCAGAGCACTCCCCAAATACGACATATCAACAATTTTACCCCATGATAGAGACAGAGCATCAGGACTCCTTTGGTGGAGCAGAGTCCCAAGAGCAGGTTAACACACAGTGTGGTTTATAATCCCACGGCCAGCCTATGAGTGCCTATCACCAGGTACATACTTTTCAGGATAGCACAACCAATGACATCCACCGTTTCTGCTTCTTGCACAGAGCCCCCCCAGCTCTTTGCCAGCTCCTCATCAGTCCCATAGTGACAAAATACACCACAACAAGATAGTGCTAGACATAGACAAGTACCTTTGTCCTGCATGACCCTCTTGCCAGAAGGCAAATGTGCCTCCCTCAGGGCCACACCTGGACACCATGGACACCCACAGCAGAATTGGGAACTTCCAGTTTTTCAGGAGTCTTCAGGAGGCGGCAGCTGCTCTCCCCTTAACTAAGGCATCAATGATTTAAGCACCACATGATGTTGTTCAAAGTTAACATTATTATTGCTCCAAATGAGGGAATGCAGAAATTACGTGGTCAACCCCAATGTGACAGGAGGTCAACAGGCTCAGGAACAAAACCCACAGGTCCTGCTGCAACAGCTCTGCCCATCTGTTGCTGGCCTATCATCCCAGGCAAAGCGCATCAGACAGGGAAAAAATTTAGGAGCATTTTTTGTCAGTTTCTTTTAAAACAGTCCCCTCCCAAGAGCTGAACATTGAATAACGTCAAAATGGACAAGGATTGAAGGCACAAGCTCTGAAAATAGCTGTCTATAGCATTTACAAAGATGGGCATCATTGCATCAAAGCGAGAAGCACCCTGACTTCCTATGTGGTGCAGATCCTGAGCAATCAGGCTGTGATGCAAGGTCTGCTCTTGACTTCATCACCAAACTGCTGAGCAGACCCTGTGTTTCCACGGAGGATGCGCTGGCACCGTGCCAGCCAGCACTGTCAAGCAGAGGAACGCTGACTCTGCTACGCAGGGACAGCCAAATCCTCAACAATTACAAGCTTGTAAATGCTCAGAGATCACGGGATGAAAGGCAGTAATGTAAAATTGTAAATTAACAGTGTATGTTTTGACATCCTCTATTAGAGGTGTCTACTACTTATGTAGCTGACTAAGTAGACACAATACTTGATACGGCTAATTAAGAGACATCTAGTCTAAGGTAGAACTCAAAGCTCTCTTCAAGGTCAATGAAGAAGCACTGACACTGCCAAAGGACAATTTATTCCATCACTCTACCTGAGGTGTAAGTATATTGCTGTCCGGTATAACAGACTGGTGCAGCCATTTTTTCGGTAGGTGGAAATGCCTTTTTTCTCCCTTGGTCACAGGCAGACCTAGACTGAACATAGATGAGCACATCCAGTGAAGTGAGCCCTTACTCCCTCATCAGAGCCTCCCAGGCCAGTGACTTCAGGGTAGCAATCACACCAGCAAGCTTTACCAACAAGTTCACAGCTCTACTCAGGTAGGTTGGTATAAAACTGTCACTGCTGTAAGCCTTACCTGCCAAATTTGAAATTAAATCCTTGGTATATAACCTTACTGTAGGAGCATCTTACTGGAATAGATCTCATGGGAACTCAAGATTCTGACATCCCCAGTACATACTTAGGGCAATGAATAAGAAAAGTGGCCAACACTTGTGCTGCCTGGAACACAGGGTGGAATGATGTCATTGCTGGAACAGCTAGTATAAAAACGAGGAACTTAAAAGGCACAATGGATTTTTAGAGATAGCTCTTCTTTTCTGTAATAACAGATCCTCTCTGCTGATGGGTTTATGAACTGGGAAGATGAAGAGGTTTTTAAAGCTTTGCTGTTAGACAGTGATTTCTGTACATAAGTTTACTTAACCTCTGACAGAATTAGATCAGCTCAGCCCTGTCTGGCAAATTTCTGCATGGTGGAAGTCACACAGGGAGAGCTCTACAACCCCAGTGTCAGCCTGCCAGAGCCGGCACCACCGCAACCCACCCACACATCCACACAGCACAGGCTGCTCACCGAGGTCATGATAACACACCATTTGGTAAGAGATACATACTGCTTTGGTTTGGGGGGGGG
>VZTL01057525.1:0-14348 GCA_013400535.1 Scopus umbretta | reverse complement strand
AAAAAAAAAAAAAAAAGAGAGAAAGCTGTCCTGTGTCTCTGTCTAAATCCAGACTAGAAATAAAAAATAAACCCCTAAATTTTTCAGTAAGAAGTCAGACACTTCCAGTTCTAGGGTGATTTTTCACAGCTGTCAGCGGAGCTGACCCTGCCTGCCGGCATGCAGTTACAAGGCACCACGCTGCCCTGTGCCATGGAGCTGGCTCCCTCTAAGAGGTCACAGTAGTAGGCATAAAAAATAATCAGCAAATACCAAGCACAGCTGGAAATGCGTGTCTTTAGAGACTTTACTTGCCCAGTTTTCAAGAAAAAGAATTACTGGAAGTCCAATAACAATCTCTCTGTACACGTATATTGGTATGCACCGAGGAATAACGATCAATACCAGTACTTATTCAATAGCCCACTGGTTTGTATTAGCACTGGAAAAGCAATGCAGCGACAAAGCAGCTTTTTCCTCTTGTGCAAATCATCCCAGTCACCAAAAGTTGCAGCACTGTCCCTCAGGAGGCAGGTGGTGCACGCGGCTTCCCCAGCACCAGGCAGTGCCTGCACACACAACCCAGCAGCAGTGGCTCTTCAGATCTCAAGTGTCTCGATGATGCCGGAGAAAGAAAAAACAAATTGTTTCGAGTCTGAAGCTGGGTTTGCAAGTATCCTCCCCTACCCTCATGATCTTCAGAGCAGAGAGGGGACAGATTCAGCACAACCTCAAGTGTTCCACTGGAGAGCACAAGGAACGTGCGCAGCCTGGCAGAATAAAAATGCCCAAAGCCACACAGAGATCGGACAGACTGGGCAGGACGGCATGCATGAATACAAAATATCCAGCAACTTCCCTCTGAACCGCAAAACTGATCAAGTGTTGGTGAGCCTTGTTCCGAGGCATGTTTCCTTTACATCAGAGCTTTGACACTGATACTCACTGCTTGATTTCCTTACTTGCTCTCCCAGAAAATTTTCAGATGGCATCTTTCCAAGTATTGGAAAATATTACTCTTCCTTTTTTATGGCTAAAGCCATAAAAAGCCAAGGGCAAGAGTGTTTTTTACACAACACTGGATCAGACCACAACTACCTAGTAGGAGATAAGATACACAACTAGTTCTGACATTTTCGTAGAGATGAAAGTATCTTATAATACACTCCCACATGCTATTCAAACAGAATTTCACATCTGAAAGTATTTTTTTTTCCTTCTTACACTGTCTTGATTCCTCACTAGTTTTCTCCTTCAGTTATTCGATGAAGAAAAAAAATCACTGTCTTGCCTTTCTTTCCCTTCCTATTGTTTGTATGTAGGATCACAAAATAAAAACCTTTGCAAAAGGTAAAATAACATATTGTGCTTGCAAGAGAGAAAGAGCTCTTTTGACTTCCTTTGTTTGCCATAAACAGCAATGACTACAAATAAACAGTCATGAAACTATTTCCCAGCAAATAGCACCAGTATAATTCAAGTAGTTTGTTTTTGTCTTCTTAAGTGCTATCCTCTTCCTCAGACTCATTTCATCAAGCCTGGCTAAACACCCTAGGGCAGGACATGACTAAGTAACTGGCATAATATCACAAATGTGTGACTCCAGGAATGTTACAGCTCCTAAAAACTTGAGGAAACCACCAATAAAGAGCTCACTCACTTGCTGCAAGAATATTTGCAGATCTCAGCCATGTCTACCGAAAAGACTATGCTCATTTGGGCAGGAGGGAAAGGCAAAATACATTTTGCTTCAAGCAAAGCCTGAAGGAGGTTGTATGCCTTCCATTTTGAGGAAGAAATGAGACACTAAGACAAATGTGATGCCAGATGTATGAAGCAGCATATAGGACAGTCTCCTGCCTAAGTCATGATATGTGCTGAGAAAGTATCTCAGTATCTTGGTACAAGAGAAAACGGAGACAAAGGCACCTGCAAAGCCAAATCTTTTTGGTTATTTCCATAGCGGAAGAGATTTGCTCTTCTTCACAAGAAAATAAATATGATAGCACATGAAACCTACAGAGACTTTCCTGAGCCCCATCAGAGCCAACCACAGTGCACAGGTTGAGCCTCACAGCACAAAACATTGTCAGGTACAAAGTCTGCAGGGGGAAGCCCCCGAAAGCACATACAGCCTGTGTCCAGCACAGGACAAGAACGTCTTGAGTCCAGCACAAGAGAGATGTGAAGGCAGGTGTGGTCTCATAGGCAGGAGACAATTACAGGTCTCCAAGACCCATCCTCCTGGATGGTCCTGATGTATCTAAGTCACATCCACATTCACGACTTTCCAAAGATGTATTCAGTTTTGATTATAAAACCAGAATCCAATTCTTTGGCCCTGCAACACCCCAGTAACCCGAGTGGAGCCTGAGACCCAAAGGTAGCCCCATGGCAGAAGGCAAGAGACTCTTGAGGGGTGGGAAGAGACCGCAAAGGGAGCACTGCCTCCCAGCAGAGCTTGCTCCCTGCACCCCAGAACACATTCTAGCAGCCAGTACGTACATGCTGAGAGCCCCCAAAGGGCAGAGACACACCCCACTGTATATAAAAACAAAATCAAGAATGGATTTAATTCCTTTTAGGTTAAGTAAGTTGTCAAAGAACAACCCGAAGTCTTCTCTCAAACTCTCTGTCTCTTCCACTATATCCCAAAGAAAGGCTTTCAACTAGCTGCTGCATAGAAGTCTCTGGCAATAAAACCAGCTAAAACCACCATCTGACGATGGTGCTATAAAGCCCAAATTGCTCCCAGGCTCCCAAGGCAGGCAGCTACAGAAATAAATGGGTAATTCAGCCACTTGAGACACTTGAGTGTAATGACTCTGACTGAACCCCCAAAGATACACTGGGAAAAATTAAAATCAGGTCAGTGTTATATAACTGTTTAATCTTTAGCAATGGCTTTCAGGTGATGGTATAGCTCTACCCAGGACATTGCTCTAAAGCTGTGTGGTCCAGCTAGTAAATGCAAACCTTTTACCAGATGCTTGCTGCAAAAACACAAAAGCAGATCTAGCTCCCCATACACAACCCCAAGGTTTCTCCATGCTGTGCCTGATCCATATGCAGGATCTTTTGACTTCCTTTGTTTGCCATAAACAGCAATGACTACAAATAAACAGTCATGAAACTATTTCCCAGCAAATAGCACCAGCATAATAAGGCAGGCAGGAGGAAGGGGTAGGGTCTCCTGGCTAGGAAGCCCTCAAAACCTCTGAAAACCAAGCTGTGGAAGTTGCTTATCTTTTACACCATTTTTCCTCTTCACTTTAATATCTTGAAGCTTGCCTGCACAAGAACAGCTGTTGAGAGATTCACAGCAGCAGGAATATGTCATCTTCCCCAATGATTCAATAGTCCTAACAATTGTGGGTATTATTTTTCTTAAATCTACTCCTTAATCCCATAATGCCATAAAATACCACTGAATCAGAGCTAGCAGGATTCCAGAAAGGAACAGACTTTTAAAGAGATATATTTATCTCTTTATATTACACAGGATTGAAAAGAGAGAATAGAGAAGATGGAACATACCAGTTGGGCAGATTATTTCACAGTTTTCCTTAATATGATTTCTTCAACCTGAAGCATCTGGTAATTCCACTATCGGAGATTAGATACTGGATAAGATGGACAGGCAGGCTGATCTAACATAGCAATTTTTATTTTCCTGCTACATGTAGGAGGGGTTCCCATTAAATCATACATCACAGAATAAAATAGAGGTGCATAAAATCTAGTATCAAAGCAGGGCATGTTAGCAGCCCCTAGGATCCCATGTAAATATGCTTCACTTTCAATAAAGAAAACAACACGTCTTCTTAAAACCCCTGTCCTTCATAGGCAAGCAGAAAATGCTGTGAATTGATCAACAATGGAACTCACAGATCAGCCTTGTCCTTCACAGTTTTTGCAGAAAACTGAAGAAAATCTCTCTGGCTCATTTTTTTGCAGATTTGTCTAGAAGTCCTACAGTCTGCGGGCAGCACCCCGGGTACTTCCAATCTAGAAGGAGTAATTGTTTTCCAGAACACGCAGGAATCTCATCTAAGTCCAAAAACCTAATCAAGCAAGGTAGAAATGTGTTGCCTATGCCTACCTCATTACGCCACTGCTCCACAGCAAGACTTGAAATAAGGTCCCCTAGTCCTCCCCTATTTTCGCCAAAGGAGTAGTTTTCTCAGTCATCCAAAACGTAATACCGTTACCTGATTCACTCTGAAAGCACACTGCATTGCACACCCAACACAACCTTTCCTATTCAGCAGAAGGTCAGGATCAGAAACATCAGGATTAATGAGCTCAAGACTAAGGTCTTACTGTGGTATCAGTACCACACACATATTTCACGTACCTATATGATCAGCAGCACTTTTTCAGGAATCACTCTAGTGTAAAGTCCAGTACTCCTCAAGAGGTGAACAGCAGAGTAGATTTTCAGCCTTCCAGCCCAAGGAAGCAGCCTCATATTTTAAAGAAAAGAAAACCTCTCAAATAAGCTGCATTTTATAACCAAACTGACAATAAGCCAAACTACCAAAAAGAGACACCACAACTCCCCAAATCAAGACAAGAAAGGTACTCTGCCCCCACTCCTGGCCCTGGGAAAGACCTTACCTTCTCCTAAGCACCACCCTACATCCAACGCCTCTTGGACCATTTTCTCCAGAGAAACTCACCTCTATCCTTCCTACCCTACTGCCTCTGGGCAGGGACTCAAAAGGCCATTAGCTGGGACTCATGATGCCTCCTCATTGCCAACACCTGCCTGCAAATAACTCTGAGTAGGGTCACCTGTGTCTCTGAACCCTAGTGATGCTGACCACAGGGTGCAGGGAGTCTAAAAGCAGAAAGATTATAAAACATGCCAAATTTCCCCTAAACTCCCCTTCCTCTGCCTCACTTTGCCCACAGTCACAAAGAGGGGGCATAAAAAGGACTAAGAGGTCTGATTCAGCTAGCTCAGCACTCAGGACACTCAATTGCCCTTGACCATATTAATCTTTTTCCTTAAAAAAAGAGAAAATTAAAAGAAAGAATGCATGAGCAACAGATGCTGCTAGGAACAGTCAGAGGGCATCGGCATTCTGGACACCGAACAGCCTTTAGTTGAACCAAACAGGCTTCACTATTATATTTAAAACTAATACATGCTTTGTAATGCTTATCAGCTGGAGGGTTTTCAACAGCTTTTCCCCCACTAATGCTGCAATTTCAAAACCATTTAGGCTAATTTCCTTTGACTTGAATCTATTTTAATCAGAGACCAGGATACTTGACTTAAATGGTTTGTATTAAACCCTTCATAAAATCAGCCGTAAAATTGCATGCACAAAATAGCGAATGGATCTTAAAGTCAGCAGCAGAAAAAGCTGAAACTTTCAAATCCTCCAGCAAACTCAAGCCTATTTCATAACCAGAGCAACCGTTCTCTTCCAATATCAAGAAAACTGATCCCTAAAAAAAAAAGAAAAAAAAAGCAAACACAAAACAAAAACACACTCCTAAAGTTATCACATAGATAAAATACACTAAGTTATGCAGCTGCAGTCAGGACCCACAAATTCCCTCCAATTATTAGCCCAGCTCCAAAATGATGCATATTTAATAAATTGCCATGTCTGCTCTGTCCTCTCCACCACCCTCCCATGAAATGACGGATAGTGGCACTGAGGAAGAATACAATGCAAACCTAAAAATGTCAAAATTAATCCTTTTTTTTCCCCCAAGACCTGAAAAAACATTACTTCTCAAATTAATTCTCACAAAGTAATGCTGGCTCTGCTAGAAGTCAGAGTTCTGGATGAGAAATGAAAATAAGCAGCTCAGACTCGGGTAACTGCTAGAGAAGGTCTCACTTCAAGGATTTGTCATTGTAGTGGGATTTGCATATCATATACCCAAAGGTGCAATTTGTACCTGCAATTCATTTTGTCCAGATGAACCATACCAGCAGAATTGGAGGCTGGGCCTCCATTCCTTTGAGAACTCATCCAAATATTTCTGTTGTCAGTGGTTGACAGCCTTGGAAACTCTGAGTGGCTGCTTGAAATTCATGCAGCATGCAGAGAAGTAAAGGAACAAAAGCTCTCCATGCTCTCACATCCTTAACAATTTGCCAGTACACTGGAGACATGTAGCTGCATCCCCTTGCTGCATGATTTTCAATGGTTTGCAGATGCCAAGCAATGGCTTTGTCACTGTCCTAATGACACAGGCATTAGACATGTTATCTTTCAGAATCTAAATCTCTTTCGGCTCGTTTTTTTAATCAGGGATTTCACTCCATGCCTGGACAAATTGACACCTTCCTGTTTTGAGGAACACTCTGCTAGCCATATCTAAAATTAACTTTCATAAAGATAAACTTACAGCATGTCTTTTCTCACACTCTTTAACAAAACGATTTGGCATCTCATTTAAAATCTATTATTCTGCAGTGCTCAGCGGGTAAACATCATCACCACCACCATCATCTTAAAAGGTCATTCTGGAAAAATAGTAGAGAAAACATATTGCCACCTGAGCCATTGGGCTCCCTTCAAAGGCATCTGCACAGATCTCCAACAGGAGATCCCACAGCAGCATCCCAGGTGGAGGACTGCACTGGGAAGAGTGCGAGGGCAGCCAGAGTGCCCCAGAAGTCTTGCAGAGATATGAAAAGGAGCTGACAAGGGGGGAGGGAGGGAGAGTCTTTGCACACATTTACAGGGTAATAAGCACTAAAGGCCAATAGTGCAGTGAACAACCCTTTGCTGACAAAAGCAGATATGAGCTTCTGATCGCATTACTACCACCCAAAATAAAGTATTGCTTCAGGAAAATAAAAAGTGAGAGACAAGAGTGGAAAGAAATTCACTTTTTTCCCTTGATAAATCATCTTTATGAACTATCTCAGTTTCAGCTAAACTACATCGGTTGCTCATTACTGAGCATGATCCTGGGAACAATAAGGAGGGAAGTGCCAACAGTATCACACAAGAACATGAAAGCAACCACCACTGCTGGCTCTCAGATGATACCTAAACACGTGCACTCCTTCATGGAGCAGCTAGTACTTACTTGGTTGGACGATAATCTGGTATGGAACGATCCAGTGAAATTTTCTCACTGAGGTAGGAGTTGTAGCCGTATTTCTCATGTGGTCCCTTTGCTTTCTCCTCCTCCTCAGGTGACAGGGTGGCTGGAAGCCCACCTTTACCACGTCCACCATATCCTTCAATGAGACCAAGTGACTTGGACAGACCTGAAGAGAAAAAAAGCCATCATCACTGTTATTTCCAAGCTATCAAAGAAACAAAAATAATCAGAAAAAACAGGGTGTTTTATTTTGGTTTCTGTTCAAATTCTAGTTCTTTGGCCCAATACTGGAAAGAAAATGACTCAAGTTTTGAAAGTCTTCATCGCTCAGACACACTGTTCCTGATAGCTCTGCCACCAGCATCCAGCTGATAACCTGTCCAAGGGATTTGTGCATTTATTTAGTTGTTAGGAAGGTTGTTTAGGCCTCCTTCCCACTCTCAGAGAGGTAATTACATATAAGGTTAGATGTCCCCAGGAGAAGGATAGGTTGAACACAGAATAAGAATAAAATAGGGTTGGTTAACTGCCAACTGAATGAATTTTTGCTCAGTATGAACAGTGAACAGCATACAAATGTTACGGATTTAAAAACAATTTCCCCTCAAAGCTTTCTTATCTTTTAAAGTATAGCATTCCCAGACCTTTATCAAGCAGAATTATTTATTTATATCTGCATAGCTGAAGGAAATAGGCAAAGTTCAAAACAAGCTACACAAAGAGAGCTATATTGATGATTTGGTGGTGATTGTGGGAAACCAAGTTCATGCTCATGTTATTATTTATTATACAGGAGACCTGGAATTGTAATATTTTTCATTAGCAGAGACTCACACTCTTCTTTTTGTGAGAAACCAAAAAATATTTGATGGATTATTCTGTTGATATTTTTTTTTTAAATGAAGACACCAGGATAGATTCCCCTTTGTTTTAATGGCAGAGCACTGACTTTGAGAGCAGAACAGACCTTCATCATCACTGATGCTTAGGAAGGAACACCAACCTTGAGGTTATGCACAGGGCTTCATGGTCCAAGAGCGTGGTCCAGCTGCCAAACCTACCACAGATTTCTATTGCCCCAGACAAAACACTCTGCCTCCCTATCTACAAGACACAGATGTAAACACTTTTTTCCTCAAAAAGTAGTATTGTGAGACAGTAAGAAAATCACCTATGAATGTAAATCACAGTTTGAAGCACTTGAATAGAAATTATTGTTATTATTATTAATCATATTACTATTATTCCTTCTGACAAGGAACCTCTAAACAGCCTTCCCTGCTAGAGAGCTTCTGAGAGTTGATGGGAGTCCCTCTGACCGCGCTGAGCTTGATTAGATTTTATCTGAGGACAATAATGACAAATCAACTGCCAGGAGCGCCTAGCTGTGACGTGGGGATGGCTTAGATTCCAGGCTGCCTTTTTTCATCTCCAGGCTCAGCGACAGCCAGAGGAGTAAGTCAAGAAAGCTAGGAAAGGTGAAACCTTCTGGCCTGCAGAAGGCCAGCAGATTGCTCTGCAAACAAGAGGAGGGACAAGGTTCAAATTGCTTGCAAAGAGAAGAGGTACCAATTTCATTTCAGACACAGACTCCAACCTAATTAAAACAGTATTTTTTAAAAAATATCCTCACAAAGAGACAATTCTTCTCAAAATGTCTATTCCTTTATGAAAATCAGATCTTTTCTACTCAGGAACAGTGCACCTGTAGATACATAAATTACCTCAGGGTACCCTAGATCATGTCTTGCTTCTTGTTACACCAAAAGGACAAAACAGCTTCCTTAGTTCATGAGCTGAGTGGTTTATCACTGTAACAGACACATTCTAAGAGAAATTCAGTTGATAATTTTAATTCCCTCTTCTTCACCTTTTCCATGCAATGTTTCCACCAAAATCAATAAAAAGTCTTACTGGCTATCAATGAAAGTTCTTGGCCAGAAAGACTGTAACACAGAGCTATGACGCCCTTCCATGGCATCTAGCATGCTTATATGCTTACTATAGATGTCCTCAGGATCTACCAGTTTGCTTTCAAAGCTTGATTTTGCTTTTCTTCATTCATTTTAACACATTTCTCACTTCCCTGATGCTTTTGCTATCAGTGCTTTGAATCTGCACATCTGTAATAAGGGCTGAAGAGAAGTGGGAACTTTCTGAGCTGGGTTAGGGCAGGCAGAGGCTCCATGGATGGAAGACCCTTGTGTTGGGCAGTGGAACCTGGACTTCCCACTCAGCGGGATATCAGAACCACTAACAACACAGCGCCTTGCTCTGTTTAAAGAGGTTTAAAAAAGCACAAGCTTGGGTTATTATCAACAGATGATAATTGTTTAATTCAGACACCCAAGGCAGCACTTCTGCCAGAGCTCTGCACTTGAAGTCAACAGGAAAAGACTCATCCTTTCAAGGCTAATTCATCCACCACAAGATCTGAATCAGTCTCTAGAGGTGCTTACCTCTGTTTTGACTAAGGTAATTGGGCTCCCAACTACAGCATCTCAGTAAAGTATCTGAAATTAGAGGCGAGGAATCTAGCGCTCTGTTCAAAACACCAACAACCACAGGAACTAGCTCTACCAGTCTCTTCCACATCACTCAGCATGGTGGACTTGAACTGGTATTAGCAGCAGTAGATGCCCGGAACAAGGATATCTTTGCTAAGAAATTCAGCTGGCTGCACCGAAATTGCAGGCTGGGTGTACTCTACAGTCAAATCTTCAACCTTCATCCACCAGCAATTCAGACTGTGGAGAAGAGGGTGGGAACTGCTGGACAGCACAAGCACACCTTCCTTACTGACACCTTCCTTACTTACCCATCTGTGGTTTTATTACAGGATAAAGATACAGAAGGGGATGGTGCACACTCCATCTCTCCCAAAATATGGTCAAGACACGGGCAGAGACAACGTACACCCATCTGTGTGCCCCTGCCCTCAGCTGTTGCATGGTAGTAGGCTCTGCTGCAACAAGGAAAAATTAAGGTCCTGGTAAAATGAAGCCTCTATGTTGATTACAGAGGCACCAGAGAAACGCCAAGGCATGACTCTATATTCAGCAGCTTTGACTGATGAGCCTATAATACCATTAACTGCTTCATTCCAAGAACATAATCATGATATCTAGAGACACACAGACAACCCCAGCATACATATCTCTCTCCTCGCTAAGCATATTCCCTTATTTCTGCATATGAACTTCTCAGTCCTTCTCCTGCTATAAACCCTGTCTCAGTAAGTACAGATAAATCCATGTCATTTAACCAAAGGAATCAATTAAGGTCATTGATTCATACGTGTTGGGCAGGGCATTACTGTGAGACCATCATCCTGTCTTTCAGTGCCACATAGGATGGCAAACACACCCTCAGGGATAGTCACAAAGATTAATATTCCCAGGTGCGATGTGACAGGGAGGATCTACGTGTCTGTCTTTGTGCTGGTTAAACGTTTCATCCTCCAGTTCAGGCTGTCAGAAAGGTTCATCCATGCAGCTGGGATGTCACTTTGGTGTATAGCACTTCGAAGCAAAATTCAAGTAATGTTTGGCAAGAAAGATAATTCATGTCCAAATGGAAGAGGAAGAAATTTTCTTCCAACTGGCTGAAAAGATGCCTCAGGAGAGGACTGAAAACAAACGGTTACAGCAGACCCTCATCCAGCCAATCCGTTCATTCATTTGTTTTCATTTGTCCCATTTTAGGGCTGCACAAAGAAGCACACATTTCTGTGGGCTTGAGAGGCCTTTACTATAGCTTCACAAATTATCCTCAGCCCAGCCCATGTTGTTCCTTCAGCTAGACAGGAACCCAAGGAAAGCTCCTTCTCAGCAAGGAGCTCCCAGGGCTTTGCATTAACCCATGTCTGAGGTACACAGAGACAGCCATATGCTTCCCAAGCCTAAGTAAGGACTCACCTGATCTCTGAATTGCCTTTTTCAGTCCCTGTTGTACACTGCCATCACTGCAGCAGGGTCCCGGCCCATGTCAGGAGTTAAGAGCTACATAGTGCTTGTTTCTGGATGCAGCACATACACCTTCTAATTTCTGTTTGCCCTTCACAGCCTGCATAGAAATGCTGTTTGGGACTGAAAGGATAAGCAAATCCTGCAAATGGACGATTAAGTGCCTCTGGTGACACAGGAGCAGAAAGGGGAAATCACCTCTGAAGCCCATTGTTCCCCATGCACAACTGTCCAGGACTGGTTTCCAGCACAGCCTTCTGCTGTGGCCTCTTACTAGCACATGCTTGTTAACTTCTTCACACTTCGAAAACCTCCAGCCCTTTGCCAAACCTGCTTGAAATTGGCCCAGAAAGGCCAAAAGTTACACAATGAGCCAGAAAGAGCAAGAGCACGATCCCATCAGCTTATTTCCTTGAACAACTGGGCTAAAAAGTAAAGAGTCAGAGCAGTTCCCAAGTCACAGACTACATCCTTTATCATTCTGGGCAGACACCAAAGCAGAAGTGCTAAGCCACTGCCAAAAAGTCTCTCCTGATGCCTGCTCCAGCCTACCTACAGTGATAAACAGCACTACGCCCTCACAAAAAAAAGCTTGATCTTTGCAGTGAATTCACTCCCTAGTGAATTTTGCAAGCTCATGAGATGGTAATGGGCTGCATCAAGATTAGATGCTCAGTGTAGACCAGAGCTCTGAACAGTTGTGAGCTTCACTCATCCTTAAGCCACATTCACCCAACAAGTACATTAGAAACAAAATGAGGATTTTATTTTATTTTTTTTTTTTTTTGAATCTCCTAAAACATCTGAACTTTAGGACAAAAGGAGTGTATTGCTCTTAAACTGCAGGAATAGAAGAAAAATAAGACACCACTTAGAGCTGCTAAGATCTGAGCCACTCCTGCTGAAACGGTCAGACATCAGATCTGCTGGGGACTGACAGAGTTGGTTTTCTTGAAGATGATAGAAAAATGTAATCCCTGCAGCAAAATTATTCCTAGACTGAGTACAGTTATAGTAAATATATTATTCTCTCCTTAAACTGGCAGTATATTTCATAAGGAGACAGGAGTTTGCTATGATAGAGCAAACCTTTGGTAAAATACAGTATTATGTGAAACACAGCCTTCATTTATAAAGCACCCAGCCAAACAGGCTCCGTAGGCAGCAGGCGTGTTGGAAAAGCATTTTGCTACATGTCAGCCTAGATGAAGGAAAACAACGCTACCGATACAAACCTTAGCTGAGGAAACTTCTTTCATTAAGAAAGCTAGAGAAGAAGGAAGAGTATCTGAAATTGAAAAGCATTTCTGAGAAACAGGGGTCCGGAGCCTTAACACCGGAGGTGGAGGAGGGAAAAGAACAGGAGGAAATGATATAGGAAAGATTTCTGGAAAAGCTCATTTTTTAGCTGCATCCTTCCTTATTTGTTTATGTCATCCTGCTGCATGAGTTACAGAGTACATGTAGCTCAGATCAAAAAGCACATTCCTATAGAAAAGAGGAACACAAAGCCCTCCTCAAGAAGAAATACGTAATACTGAAATGGTACTGAAAAATAAGGGAAGCATAAAGAGAAAATTAAAGTGAATGTCTTTGAGAAGCACAGCTCTTATTAAGCTAAGTACCATGGATTTTCCAGTCCAAATAGCTCTTCTAGGGACACGTGCTTCTGGCCTCACTTCAGCCAGAGATTTGAAGGCTAACAAGAAACTTCTGACTCAGCGAAAAAAAGCAAAAAAAGACAAGGTAAATGGCGTAATATGTGTCGTGTGCTACACTGCAGATACTGCCTCTGCATGACCTCTCAGTGAAGATGGAAAGAGAGGATACAACAGGCAGGCTTTTAGGGGTATTTTATGAGAAACTGGAATAGGCACCAAAGGGTGAAATATCATAGGTAACGCTATAAATTATGGAAAACTGCTGAAGTTTTTAGTGTGGTCCTGCTGGTTGCTGCAAATACAGACTATTGAAGGGAGGACTCATTAACCATAAGGGTAATTGGCAGACTAACAGGCACCAATTTTCCTTTGCAGCTTTGGTGGAACCTGAGACCTGGGATTTTCTCTTTTCTCCCTGAAGCAGTTTTTACACAATTTTTACCCAGTCTTTGCTTGGAGCTTTTGTTTATTAGACTAAATAACACAAGTTCCTCTGACTGTAGGTTACGTCCAAGTAACATGCAACCACATGCTGTTAAAGGGCCATGGAAATTGTCTAGGGAGTACCAAATACGACTGGCTCTGTCAGCTTCCTTTGCTTTAGCTGCCTCCGGGAAGAATCCTTACACTCCTGCAAAGGAAACCAAAAGTAGTAGCGAAGGGATTAGAAGATAAGAGATCCCCTGGGGGGAAGAGGGGGTGTCAATACAAAATTTTAACATGAGCTTAAACACTAGAGTCCAGTGGAAAAATCACTATTCCCCTCAACCCTATACAATTTTATTCAGTGTACACGCTAGGTATGTTTTTCCCAGGGCTGACCACTTATCAAAAGCCAGTATATCCCCAAAATCAGATGCTGCAGCAGACTTCCAACAAATCCCCCTTGCTAAAGGATCAATGCTATCACCTTCCATTTGGCCAGTACTTTTCCAGGGAGCTTTTAGCATATCTGAACATCTCCCTGGGCTGCAAGGATCCAACAGAGCTGTTAGGTGTTCTTTGCCATGCAAATGATTTGTTGGTTTACCAGAGAAATAAACACAAACACATGATGACTGGCCAAAGGTGGTTTCAAGAAAATTTTAAACCTCTGGCTTCACACTGAATGACAAATGTGAACTTAAAGAAAGCAGCAGATGAGATGAATGCTGCTGGGCCCATGCTTGGCAACGAGGGATTTTAGCCAGACACAGACTAACTGAAAATATAGCATATTTTACAGGTAATCCAACACATTTTGCCTCTAAAAAAGCTCCAGTGTATGTAAAATTACTTGAATAATTCTCACTAAAATTAACTTTTTCCAACAGACCATTAAGATTTCACTTAAATATCCTAACAGGTGGGTGTGCAAGAATCATGCACATTTTCCAGCAGCCCTGCCAGGCAAGCACCAAAACAGGCTGCCCAGGACAGTCACAGTTCCTCATTATTAAATACATTTAAGAAGAGATTAGATGAACATCTGTATCGAGAATGATTTAAGTACAGCTGTGCTTACATCATTATGGGAACAGTCAGACATCAAGGTTTCTTCCCACCTTGTACTCATGAAAAAAATGTGAGAATAGAGCACAGTTAGACTGCAGTTTGAAGTCTCATTTGAAATCTTTTAACATAAATATACATTTATACATATATATGTATATATGTACAT
>VZTL01057524.1:0-13722 GCA_013400535.1 Scopus umbretta | reverse complement strand
TCACACAACCATTCTCCAACAGGGAGGGTGCTTATAAAATGAAGTCTTATTCCAGCCTTATTCATGCTGCTAATCTGATTCTTCCCTCAAGTCTGCCTTTCCAGGAGGCAAAGTTTGAGGATGTGTAGAACAGATCCTCAAATCTCGCTTTCTCAAGGAACCAATCAAAAAAACCCATTGTTTTCCTTTTTAAAGCTGTGATTCAAATGCTATGAATGTCTAGAATACTCAGGTTAGCTCCCATGGCTGGTCCAGGAATGCTGACTTTCACATAATCTTGGTTTTGTAGTGTTTCGTTGGATTATGTGCTTGCCAGTCAATAAAGCAGTAATTTATCATCTGTTATTGTTAACACATATTGATATACCATGAAGCAAGAGTATAAATGTTTTCAAGAGAAAGCAGAGAGCATATTGTGGAAGTATAATGCAAAATTACATCCAGGCTAATCCTTGCTTGTGAGGTTCTCCAAGGAAGCTCTCTGCATAAAACCAGCAATTTATACAAGCATGAAGTGTTCGCAGTGTAACACATCAGAAGCTTTTTAGGTATTCTGAGTGATGGGGTTACAGTGTCATTTTAAAAAACAGATGCATGTCAGATTTTTTAGATACTGTTGACTTTGGAAATAAAATACTTCCCAGAAAAGTTTCTGAACCAGAAAGGTTCGGAAGATTATCAGAAAGATTTAGTAGAAATAGACAGTGTTTGGAAAAACATAACAAGTAAACATAGAATACAGAATTAATAATTTAGACTAACTATAATCTGTGACACCAATTATTAGATGTCTATACTGCCCTTTTAGTAATATAATCACTATTCCTGCATAAGTTTGTTTCTCCCAGACAAACTCTTTACATGGATCCACATAATTCTGTCATGTAATTATAAGTTTAGTTTCTTCAGGATCTCATATTTGGGGATCTGTTCATCAGTAGTAGCGGGAACAAAAATACAGCTTATAGAAACATACTGAAAGAGGAGGAGTAAAGGATAGGCATGGAACGTGATTCCTTACCACCGTGGTATAAAAATGGACTGGCTGAACCCGCTAGCAGGCAACAACCTGGAGCTGGCTTCTCATAGCTAGACCTTTAAATTTTTCTCATCTAAAGTTGCTTCAAATAAATAAAAATTGAAGGAAACATGCTCACAAGAAATACACCCGTTATTTCTCAGGGCTTTCTGTGGGATATTTATTTGCCAGTGCCCGCAGGGAGTTTTGAGGCAAGGCTGGAATGATCCCAGCTCATTCCCTTCAGCCTGGGAAAAAACTGCACCAGAGATGCCTTCCTAGAAGTCTCCCCCAATTCTCAAAGAAGGATTTGACTATCTGTAAGCTTAGCCCAATTTTCCTGACAGGCTGAGAAAGAAGAGATGGCTCTCAGCCCTACACTGCTGCACTTGGGACCAGACTAAAGAAAACCATACTTCTGGGTCTTCTCCAGGCTTCAGCTGTTTTCTGTGTGATTGTCCACTTTCCCAGGGTCTGTGTTCGCCATTCCGCAGAGCTCTGTCTACCTCAGAACCACTGGATCTGGCCCCATCTGTCTTTAGGGGGTGTGTGGGCCTGACATAAGCTAAAATTTTAGTCTGCTATACGTTAGTGAGACTGCTAGCTCTTGTTTCTGTGTGAACCATGCCGTTCATTTTCTACCTTTTTTGTTAAACCTATTGTCTTTATTCTCAATTAAAAAGATACACCAGTTGGTACCGAAACAGAGAAGAGGAAAAAAAGTGTTAATTGCAGATAGCTCTTGAGCAGTGTGTAAATCCTATTTTGCATGTTAAAGTGGGGCTTTGTTGGAATAAAAGCTTTGTGCTGCTCCTCAGCACCGGGGAAGTTCACCCAGAGTGCTCCATTTCTCTGTCAGCTGCACACACAGCTCAAAGTGTCTTGGGAGTATCAGAAAAATCTTCTGGATAAAAGGAAGAATATTTGTTGCATGGCATCAGAAAAACAATCTCTCCATCTGCACAATCTCTGTTTTGTACACAACTCAAAATGACCTGTGCTGTGCCAAAGCTGGAACAGAAAGTTAAAGCTGCCTGATGCTGCTCCTGGACCGTATTCCCCTCCAGATTTTGCACAGGTGGAAAGCTGGCCTCAGCTCTGTTCAACTTGAGGTTCGTGGACTGCTGAGCTTCCTCGCCCACTTGTCTTTTCTCAGCCCTGTCTGACTTATTTTCTCTCCATCAAGATGAAGCTTTCCTTTTACTCCAGGGATATTCTGAGTAACAATCTCCAAATATTCACCTTATATATGTCCTGTAGTAAGTGCTTAAGAAGCTGTGCTTAATCCCTTTCAAAGGCATGTAATATTAAGACTGCATTTTTTAAGACTTTCTATATGCAGGTTTTCCCTCTTCACTTCTTCCTGATTTGCCTCTGAGCATGATCCAGAAAGACTCAGAAAAAGTTAAGCCACTTGGCTTCAGTATTTACTATTTATCATGGGACCCCTTAGAGCATGCAAAGGGAGGATTTTCACCAATCCACCTTATAGTTTTTTGAGCGCTCTGAAAATCAAACATTTTTGAGGCTTGGTTTCCCCACTTAGACAGGAGAAGAAAACTTGGACATTCTTCTAAACTAGAATTCACATTCAATGTGATAAATACATTCTGTGCTGGCTTTATGCCATTTTAACAGGTGGGATGCAAGTACTTTGCTGCTCCGTTGTGAAAAGTCTGATTGCCAGCCAGGGACACAGGAAAGCTGGCCTTGAAGGCTGCATGCCTATACTTAGGGATGAATAGGAAATGAGAGTCTCTAATAATCCATCTCTGATTTTGGTTACTTTTCATATCTCTAGTCACCTCAGGCATGTTTGACGAGCATTCATTACAATGAAATGTCCCACTGTGCTGGTTTTGGCTGGGATAGAGTTAATTTTCTTCATAATAGCTAGTATGGGACTGCGTTTTGGATTTGTGCTAGAAACAGCATTTATAATACAGTGTTGATCATAAGTTTTCATTACTGCTAAGCAGTGCTTACACAGAGTCAAGGCCTTTTCTGCTTCTCACCCCACCCCACCCGCGAGCAGGTTGGGGGCGCACAGGAAGCTGGGAGGGGGACACAGCTGGGACAGCTGACCCCAACTGACCAAAGGGATATTCCACACCATAGGACATCATGACCAGCATATAAAGCTGGGGGAAGAAGAAGGAACTGGAGGACATTCAGAGTGATGACATTTGTCTTCCCAAGTAACGGTTATGTGTGATGGAGCCCTGTTTTCCTGGAGATGGATGAACACCTGCCTGCCGATGGGAAGTACTGAATGAATTCCTTGGTCTGCTTGCTTGTGCATGCAGCTTTTGCTTTACCTATTAAACTGTCTTTATCTCAACCCACAAGTTTTCTCACTTTTACTCTGATTCTCTCCCCCATCCCACTGTGAGGGTAGTGAGTGAGCGGCTGTGTGGTGCTTGGTTGCTGGCTGGGGTTAAACCACAACACCCACATAGACTGACATGCATTACTTTGCAATAAAATTACACCAGTTAAGGGCACCTGGTTGGGTGCCTTAGCAAGTCTTCTCAGCCCACCTGAATTTCTGTAAGCTGGCCAATTGGTCTGCAGGTCATGTACACAGTTTGCAAAAGAACAGCAATGGGAACTGGGCATATATGGAATATTAAAGAAGTTTGTGGAGCATTAGAGGAATTTTGCTTCTCAAACAGGGAGGAAAAAACATCTATAAAGCTCCTGTTTCCATGTAGGCTGACTCTGGTATTCAGTATTGAAACGAGATAGAGACCCTCAGCATATGCATCAAGTGAAACAAGGCTTCCTCCTGATCCCATCTCCTGCTCAAAGACACGCTTGCAAAAAGTGAGCTACAAAGCTGCTGGAAGAAAAGAAAGGGACCAGGCTTCTTGTTGTGGTTTAACCCTGATTGGCAACCAAGCACCACACAGCCGCTCGCTCACCCTCCCCCTACCCCAGTGGAATGGGAGAGAGAATCAGGGAGGAAAAAAACCCAACCAAACCCTAAAACCCATGGGTTGAGATAAAGACAGTTTAATAGGACAGCAGAGAAAGAGAAAATAACAATAATAACAACAGAATATACAAAACAAGTGATACACAACACAATTGCTCAACACCCACCCTGCCCCCAAGCAACAATCCCTCCCTCCTCTGGCCAACTCCCCCAGTTTATATACTGAGCTTGACATCAGGTGGTATGGAATAGCCCTGATGGCTAATTGGGATCAGCTGTCCTGCCTGCATTCCCTCCCAGCTTCTTGTGCACCTGGCAGAGCATGGGAAGCTGAAAAGTCCTTGACTAGTGTAAACAGCTGAAACCAGGACACTTCTCTAACATGAAAATCTTTCAAGTTAGTAAACACTCTTTATTAGAACAAAACTGT
Source organism: Scopus umbretta (assembly GCA_013400535.1). NCBI lineage: Eukaryota > Metazoa > Chordata > Aves > Pelecaniformes > Scopidae > Scopus > Scopus umbretta. The sequence continues at coordinate 9,336 of VZTL01057524.1, read as the reverse complement.
GAGCCCTTTGTTATTTTTCTCCTGATGTTTTATGAGGAGAGCTTTCATATATAATAAATATGAATCTTTTACTAAAAGATATTGTAAATATTAAATATATTTGCACAGTAAAAGAAATAATGGCAAGACACCAATACACATCATCTATCAATTTTGATTGCTCACACATCTGAAGCTCCTGCTTCTACTTCTCCTGCCTTTGGTGCTAACATGTCTTTCTGGGTGAGCATTATTTCAAGTGACAAGGAATTACTATATTTCTAAAAATAATTTATTATCTTCCAAGAGCAAAGGTCATTTTCATTTTGAACAAATAAATGTCAAATAGTGGATGATATACAGGATAATAATGCATGGGCAGCCAGCCAGAGGAGATAGCTGTAATTAAATTCAAGTTCAGGATGACAGAGAGAGTGAAGAGACAAAAATCTGAATGTTTTTAAGCAAGTTATCAGAGTCCATTTTACTGCAGGATGTGCTGTTATCTGATCCACTAATCCTGTCTGTGCCCTGAGCTGATCTCATAAAATACGGAAAACCTACAGGAAAAGGGGTCCTATAGAAGTCCCTCTTACCTGAGAGCCCAGGCAACCAACAGGCTAGCTTTATGTAAGGTACATGCTGGTGCTGGTGATTCATGATCAATGGAGCTGCAACAGTTTCCACCAGCAAAGAAGCTGCTCAGTGTCTGTGGAAGTAAATACAACAGGGAGAGAAGCACAAAGCACTCAAGAGGACAAAAGCTCTTCACAGGACAAAACTTGCACAACACTATGGGACACATAGGCAGCTGTTTGCCTCCCCTGTTCTGCTCGTTTTTTTAATTTGCAACTTCACTGGGGACTCAGTTCAAGACTAAGACACCTAATTGTAGCTTTGATAGGCAGATATCCAAGAGTCAGTGGAGAGCAAGGCTTCCATGTGGTTGACCTACTTTGATTAAAGCAAATCATTCTCTTGAATTCATTGACTGTGGGCTCAATTCATGAACCTAAACCTAGGCATTTTCAGTACCAATTGGGATGCCCTCAGGTATCTGAGACGCCTATCTGGACCTGCCTCCCTGTGGCAGATATAGCAGAAGACCTTCAAATGATCCACAGCCTTCAAAACAGGCAGCTGGAGGCCAGGCAGGGTACCCTAGAGCATGTTAGAGCACTACAGACTTCTGGGTTTTAGGCAACTGAATTGTTACCTAGATCTCCATTGACTCTAGTAGGAGCATAAAACCTAACTCACAGAATTACAGAATCACAGCACTGCTGAGGCTGGCAGGCACCTCTGGTGATCACCCAGTCCAACACCCTGCTCTTAGCAGGGTCAGCTACAGCAGGTTGCTCAGGGCTGTGGACAGTCAGATTCTGAGTATCTGCAAAGGTGAAGATGGGACAACCTCTCTGGGCAACTTGTGCTGGTGTTCCACCACCCTCTGTTCAGGCAACTGCACACCACCTCCATTCAGTACGATGAGCACAGCCAAGGGAGAGACCCAGCTTACACAACAGGATAACCCTCCTGGAGGGACTGTTTTCCTAACACAGGAGTCTATGGCCATTTAGAATGTCCTTATGTGTCCTGCCAGACATCTGCCAGTCCCAAAAGTCTCCCATAGGTGCTGTGTGATATCTGTCAGCCCCCTGGGAAAACCTCAGATATCTGAAATACCTGCTAGGGCATCTCAAATGGTTGTGGATACCTCAGCTATCTGAGATACCACTCAGGTGCCTAAATTTAAACAGTGCACAATTGCACTCACATTTTCACGGGCTGTAAGGGAGCTTAGACACAGAGCTGGCCACACGCATAGGCACCTCCATGTAGGTGTCATTCTCACACTCAGTCCCTGTCACTGCACCTGGGAGCTCAGGTACCAGCGTGCTGTTCTGTGCAGTCATATTCTGAGAGTTCAATTTGAAGTTACTTTTATAAAGCACAACTAAAGTCAGGAAATAAACTCTCAGTATCCAGGGTATAAAAAGCATTTAACAAAGAATGAATTTTCTCTGATAGTACGTACTGTTCTTTTCCCCCCTACTTTTGTACAAGCATCTAATATTTTCATGAGTGCCACAGACAGTATCCAGAATGAGACAGCTGTTTTGCCTAATTCAAAATGGCAAATGTTATGTCATATAGCCTTATTACTAAAGCTGTAATAGATGTCTACATCCTATTATTAGAGATGCAAAGGATCATGAACTGGAAAATGCAGGTTCAGATAGGGCATTTGGAGGCTTTTGGAGCTGTGAGAAGACAGGCAGTTGTTTACTGCATTACCTTAATATACAAGAGAAAGGCTGTTTGTGAAGGCTCGTGTGTGCATCCAAGATTTCTTGCCATTTAAAGATGCTCTGATCTAGGTTTTTATTCAGGCCCATTCATAGCCACAACTTGAGTAACAGCTGTCAACCAGTTAATTTAAATGAGTAATGAACAGAAAAGAAACAGAAAAAAAATCTGTACTCATGCAATAACAGAAAATAATTCTTTAGGCCACAAGAATCTTTTCAGTAAATCTGACATGACAAACTCACTTCAACGTTGTGCAGGAAAATTAAGAATTCTCAGCTTAAGTGAAGCAAAAAATAACTTCTGAGAACTCAGTAAACCCAGATTTTTTCCTGTTATTAGAAGTCTGCATATTATATAATTGATCTATTCCTGGAACAACAGAACTCTGCACATGAATAAATAGACAATTCCGAAGCAGATGTTCTGCTGACCTCCTCCCACTGGAATCTGCTAGCTGAACTAGCTGGGTTATTCTCTCTTTCACCCATCAACTAGATGGCAACAGGGCAAACTTTTGACTAAGTGGACAGAAATATAGTTACACAGTTCCCAGCGGTGCTGCTAACAACTGGTAGTTAAAAAGGAACAACATGTATTGCAGAAGTATTGGAACTTAATACTTACTAAGTTTTATACAGTGTTCACTATTATTTTGTTGGCATTCAGCACTTGGTACCATGAAACTAGAAAAAAAGAATTTGGGACAAATGGGGAAAGAATGTTTTGATGGTGAAGTTCATTAGGCTGAGGAATAATGTCCTAGAGAAAGTAGTGTAAGATTTATTGTTTAGTAATATGGAAATTGCCTAGACAGAACATCAGAAAAATGCAGGCAATAATTGTGAGTGCCTTACCCTGGCACTCCAAAAGAAAAGGGAACTGTGTGGACAGGATAATCTAGTAAATCCTTTTAATCCCTAAATCCTATGATACTCTTGTCCAGTAAAATACTTGTAAATTAAGCATATGGCTAAAAGTTGTGTTGGATATGTGCCTATCTGATTCCACGAATATTCAATATTGAGCCCAAGAACGTTCCACAATCTATCCTGCTTCTCTTCTCTAATACTAAACAACCCTTGCAATATTTTGTGTGTTTTTTTTTTACTACGTTGAGATTCACACTAATTTGTGCTACAGTATTGATTCAGACCATATTAGCAAGAAATGTTTTAAATGTGCCCTGAGGTAAGTAATCTGCTTTTGCATTGTATGTTAGTCATAAAGATCCAAAGGTGTTAAAACCAGAAAGCCACCACATAAGATTCAGCATTGCATAAGAAAGAGATTTTGTAGCCTGAAGCAATGCTGGCGAGGGCTTCTAATCATGAAGGCAGCCCTGAGGATGTATCACCTTGCATACAAGCAATCCTAAGACAGTACATTTAACAGACATCATATTTGCAGACTTGCCAACTGTTGCTCTTTCACTTTGCGCATTAAGGTTTAGCTGACTGGGCACATCTGCTTTCCTCTTGATGTAGAGATAAGGTGTCAAAGGTTGTGTTGTGAGGAAGACTCAGTGGGAATATTTTTGAGGTGCTGGGACTTAATAAAACATTTTTGAGTGTAACATCTGTCAGATGTCAATGTAGGAACTTTTTATTCTGAATAAACAGATTACAAATTGCCTCAGGAAATCAAAACTGTTTGCTCTTTCAGTGATATACTTTCCAGATTGAGATTATATGTTGGAGGGCTATCACACAGCCATATTCACAAGGGTTTTTTTTCTTGGAGGAAGGACATCTTTCTTTGTTTCAAATGGGCCACTATGGCTATGACTCATTTGTGCTTCCTCTCCCTCTACCCAAGGAATTCAGGCACCCCATTAAGTGGAGAGGAAGACTCTTACGCTGAGCAGAAGGGGGCTTCAGGGCTATGAAAGTTACTCTGAAAGTTGCTTTCTTGTCAACCTTTTATCTTCTTCAACATTTACAGGGTACAGAAACAGCCCAAGACAGCACAAGCAATGGATTTTAAAGCCTGGTGTTGCTATAACTGCATGGAAGCTATCACATTATGCAAATAATCTCTTTCATTTGGTTGAACTATGTACAGAGGAAAGGACACTGAATGTTGGTAAAAATGTCAGAACCTGATCTTGAATTAATTCCTCTATTATTGATCATGAGACAATATAAAGAGCTCTGGAATTCTCTTGCAATGAAGTGCTAGATAACTGTCACAATAGAATTAATATGTTCATTTTTTTCATGCCAAGTTTTTCAAATATACTTGTTTATATTCCTCACTTGAGGCTTGCAAAACCTGTGTCCTGGAGCATAGGGAAATGAACAGACTGTTAATAAACAGGCAATAAACCCTCCTTGCTGGGTGAAGACTGCCTTTCTGTATATCCCTGAGTTGCAGCACCAAGTCATCTTCTCCCGTTTCGTACTGCGCTCAGTATTTAACTAGTAACCTGCTACAGACCTTTCTGTGGTATGACTGTTGTATTGGTGAGCTCCGAGAAGTGGTCAGACCTCTGTCACGTCCTGTCTACTTGCCGAGGAACGCCTAGGTGAATTGTTCCTCCATCTTTCCTTCTGCATCACCTCTCTGCTGTTTTGCTAGGGGGATGTGTTAACCCCAGATATCTGCTAACAGTACTAGAATGAGCCTCACCCTGGTTTATAGAGGAATTCATAGAAGAATTTAGAGCAGGGTTGGACTTAGTACTGGAAGATGTACTCCTGAGATTTGCAGTGATCAAGGTTGGAAGAGATGGTCTGAACTTCGAACATGATCTGTTTCCTGAGCCAGTAGCTTTAACACCATTACCTCCATACTAAGCCTGATCACTTGTATCTGATTAAACACAAGCTTTGAGAAGGGCATCTAGCCTTGACTGCAAAAAATGAGGTGACAGAGAATTTATCAGCTCCTTTGTACCCAGTGGCTAATCACCCTCACTGTTAGAAGTTTGTGTGTAATTTCTCATTTGAATTTGACTTCAATTCCAGCCACTAGTTCTTGATGTGCCTTTCTCTGCTAGATTAAAGAGCCATTCTGTAACTGGTATTTACTCCGCATGAAAGTTCTTACATGCTATAATCAAGCTGTCTTTTGATCTGTTTGATAAGATAAACAGATTGAGCTCTCACTGTTCTCTCTTTTCTTTTTTTTCCCCTTCCAGCCATCAAAACATATCTGTGGCTTATTTCTATATCCTCTGTAGTATTTCAACATCCCTTTTAAAATGTTGGCATCAGGACTGTATACATTATTCCACATCAGTCCCAATAATGTCACACAGAAAGAAAAGTCAATTTCCTCCTCCTACCCACTATTCTGTTGTTTATACTGACAAGAATTGAATTAGCACTTTTTGCCTCTGTATCATACAGGAGCTCCTGCTAGTTCATTTTCCCTTAANTTCTATGATTCTATGAAAAGCCAATGTTACTTTCAGTCAATGCTTTCCAGGGTACAGAACTTCTTTCTGCAAGAATGGTCTGCATTGCCTGCTTTTAAATGGATAATTTGGCTTGCCTAGGTTTTAGCGTACCTTACCATGAGATGAACCTCTCTCTGTTTTTGGCAGTCCTGTTATTCTCGGCAGTATTTAGTATTGCATCACTTTTGTATTAGGGATTTTCTATTAGCTTCCTAAACAGATGAGACTATTGAACATAATGAAATTTCTCACCAAAATCTACAGAAGCTCCCAGAAATAACACGGTCTCATAAAGACACCTGATGACAATAATCAGTGAGACAGCCAGGTATTAAGTACTCAATATGTACTTTACTGATACCCTAGAGAGCTCCTTTGTTAATCACCATATTGTGGGATACTAAACCAGGCACTTTGTAGAGGTCTGAATAATACCATATCCTTGCAATTACTATTGCCAACAGAACTTGCAATCTCATTAAAAAATGAAATCAGCATTGTCTCATAACAGTTAGATCCTTAACATATATTGACTGTCATTAATTAAATTCCTATATCTTAATTCTGTATGTACGTATTGCCGGGTCATCTCATCTGTTACTTTGCCTGTAGTAGATGTACTTACATGGCTGTACAACTTTCTGGTTAGCCCACTGCACTTTTAAATATTGGCACAGAAGAAGCACTTTCTTGCACATTCAAACTGATATTGCAATCTTTATTGGAAAATTGCATTGCTGACGAATGTGAAGTACCATCTCTGGATTGCAAGTAGTGCAGGACTGACAGTTATAGAAATATTTGTCATCTATCATCCGTTAAATAAGGGAAGGCGACATACTTCAGCAACGTACTTCATAATTCAAAGACCTCACTCTGCTCCTTCTGAACAGTCTAAAATTTTTCTTAGCATCTTTGCATTTTCAGCACCACTATTAAAATTCCCATCTAGTATGTAATCTATACCAGTTCCAGGGTTTCTTTTGTTCCAGAAGTATTAGTTCCTTGATACTGCCCTCTAACTCAGATAGATACAGTTTTCCCTAATGCCTACTGCTTTCTACTGGTTGTCTATTCTTGCCACATATTGCAGAGTTTATCAGTGGCTCACATGAAAGAAAATTTCAGGAGCCCATAGAACCTCATGATTGGACCTGTTCTTTCAACGAAGTGATGAATGATGGCACATCAGCTTCAAATGCATGCTAAAGTTATCAGAAAAGCACTAAAATATGCTACCTGTGTATGCTTTGCGCAAGGAACAGCAAATGCTGAGTATTTAGTTTAGTTTACCACCTTGTGACAGAGACTTTAGCTAACCTGCAACACATTGCCATACAAAATTTTTCTCTTACTCATTACACCATGATAATTAGATCAAGAGCCTGAAGTGAACTCACAGCTAGGGAGGGATTCAGTTGGTATGCGTGATACTAAAATGCACGCATCCATGCAGAAGTGCCTGAATGTGAGCGAGGCATCAAAGCTCCCAGCACAATCGGGGCTGCCCATGCGTTAACATCCTGTGCCGTTTCACATACGGTAGCTGAGACATCTCCACAGACATGACACAGGGACCTTGGAGAGACTCAGCCCTCCTGCACCAGCGGCCAGATGTTGCCAGTTCACTCCAGCCATGTTGCCAGTTCACTCCAGCCATCTCCAAAGGCATGAGGTGCCTCTGTTCATGGTGCATGTGGGCCACCTCTATTTAGTACTGCCAGCAGAGATGAGGGCGAGACCCAGCTCAAAAGGCAGGACATCTCTCCAGGATGGACTCAGGTGTCTCAACAGGGGTGTCTAGCACCACTTGAAATGCTCTTGTGTACCCTGCCTGGTATCCATCTACCAGTCCCAAAGGCCTCCTATATGTCCCGTGTGATATCTGCCAGCCTCGTAGGGTTACCTGGGACACCCTGGGGCTTCTCAAATGGCAGTAGTTCAGGCAATTGGATCCTCCCAGGTAGCTGGTCAGAAGAGTCACTCTCTAGGCTTCACCAACTGTAAAGTTTTTCACTGGCTATATCAGGAGCTTAAACAACTGACTTATATGTAGACATCTGAATTAAGGTGTTTTGGACATGGACAGCTAAATTAAAGTGTCTTGATTTTGAGCTGAATCCCACCCTTCAGGTTCCTTCATGATGGCTCGGAACTGAGGCTTTCTATTTTCTTATATTTATTTTAAAATCTTGTCCTCTCATACTGAGTTAATTGCCAAGATGGGCAAATGCTCTGAGGCAGAAATTATGCTTTTTAACTGTGTAAGCAGGATTTAGAAACTTTGGTCGACAGATCTCTGTAGTCCCTTAAAACTCTTCCATCTCACAGTGATGGTTTGTTTTTTGCTTTCACTAAAACTTCTCATTCCCAATATGCTTTGAAACATTTTAGCTACTTACTTTTACCCCCAAGATTAAAGCAGTGTTAATTTTACCCTTCTCCAGCTCTATTCAGTCATGCAGTAGCACTTAAGAGATTGAGGCAAAGTCCCGTGACTTTAAAAATTCAGTTCTGCCTATGTGTCATGGCAGCAGATGTAGCTCAAAAAGAAAACTGTCATTAAAAGAGAAGTTTGGTCTTCAGTCTATAAGCCCACTGATTTAATGAAGCTTTTTCCGACACAGACTTTGACAATTCTTCAATTGTCAAACCATAATTTTCAAATTATCTCCTGAACAACATAATGCACTGGAAGAGGGTTAAACCTAGGTCCATTTGATCTTCTTGATGCTGAAAATGTCTTTTCAGTTTCTTATACCAGGTGTCAATCTCAGGTGTGATGGTCTACTAATAATGCATTAGACGGTGCACTTCTGTTCTTTTTCTCTTGCTAGTCCTCCTTTTTGTGTGCTGCTTGTTCTCATTAATAAGGCAACAGCAAAGACTTGAGCTTTGCACTTGAAATGGAGTGAGGTGTCCTGTGCAGTTGCCCTTATTTCCTGCAGACTTAGATCTTAGACCCACTCCCTCAGTTATGTCTTCTGTATGACAGAATATGTTGCTCTAGACATCTCCACTGAGCTATGAGTATATCAATCAATATACGAGTATATAACCAATCACATAGTATCTGTTTTGGAGCATTTTGTGATCAGGTCTCCCCCAGCTCAGGGGACTGAGCTCCTGGAAGGTCAGGATATGAGACTTCAAATATAGTGGGACAGAGAATAAGACTGGTGGGAATGTGATAGCCCATGGTGTGCGCAAAACACATTTTTGCATTTAGTATAACTGTTGGTATTGAGGGCTGAAGGTTTTGTGATCAACCAAAATATGCTGCTATACTGGGATCACATGTAATACAGCCGTGCATAAAAGGCAGGCTGTTACCACTCTGATGAAATGTGGAACCATTGATCCTACCGCATTTTCATAAAGCAAGGTGTAACACTAACTTTTCATTTACAGACAGATTGTTTGGTCATTTACATTGAATTTGTCATGTGCACATGAAAGAAATTTCAGCATAAGCCCCTGTAACTGCAAGATGGCACCAGTTTTAATTCTTTGTCTCAAACTCTCTACCTCTGGAAAATATGCTTTGGCAATATAACTTCTATTTTGGTCTTGAATAAAAAATGAAGCTATTGGAATTGCCTAACCCTTCATCCCTCAGAATTAATAGGATGTCCTGGTTTCAG
>VZTL01057520.1:8014-18016 GCA_013400535.1 Scopus umbretta | reverse complement strand
AACAGGACTCTGTCCAGTGCTAGAATTGAATTCAAATTGATGTTTATTAGAGATGTCAAAATATCTATGGCACTTACTTTTTTCTTAAAAGCATATGTCTTTTTTATTATAGGCATGCCACCAAAAATGGCAGAAATAGTCTTCCTTCCAACATTGAAAACAGCTGTGCTGGGAATCTTTTAACACCCCCAGGCAGCACAAGACTCCCAAAGCAATTTTAATAGTGGTAAACTTCAGCTGAACATCCAAACCATTAGGTATAAAACTGACACATACGTGAGCTGAAACATGTTTGAGATTTATTTTTATTATATAGCTCCTGGAATAAGATAAGGTATACTGAAGGTATATTTGAAAGGCACTCTTCATGCCTGATACTGAATTGCAGCAAGCTCAACAAACTTCAGCTGAAATCAATATGGTAGTAGAATAGTCATCAATCTACTCCTTACTTGTTTAATCCAGGCCAAGATTTAGACAGATTACATATGGTGACACTGCATACTAACAGAGGTATTATTAGTCTCTGGAAGCTGGAAAGCCAGGGAGAGATTTTCTTGTGTATGAGCAGGGGAGTGACTCTAGTAAAGAACACACTTTCCATGTGGATCTGAAGGGAAACCCCTGTAGCTTGCAGTAGATAACCTGAGAAGGAAGGATCTTCCAGGTATAAGAAATTCACTGTGTGCATATAAAAGGGTCTCACTGGAGGCACAGCCAAAGTAGGGGGTGTTCTGCAGTCTCCCTTGGGTCTGACTTAATGGCATACAATGTACCTCATTTTACGGTGATTGGAAATTATAGGACTTCTTCCAGTGAAAAACAGTTTTTCCCCTTTTACCTGAAAATGCTTTGAGTGTTTGAATTGCTAAGGATCATACCCAAAGGGAACATGGAGAAGAATAATGGGACTTTGAGGATAGGAAGGAGAGGGATAAGAAAATAAAAGGAAAAAGAGAACTAGTCAATGCTCTGTATGTATTCGTATTGGTTTCCCTTAAGAAACCAAACTGTTGATTTCCTTTGTGCCCATATGTGCTGTGATGTCTGTGAAGTTTGATTTTTGTCTTAAGAAGTTAATGTTTCATGACTGATGTCTTCAACAGAATTCGTGGTGACTGATATGCACGAATGGCCTGAGGCCTGACATATCTTTATACTGACAATCAGTGCTAGGCATTGCATGGTGATTAAAAGGAATAAAACTGTGTTTATTTGAGAGCTTAAATACATCATTAAGAAGTAGTCTTCTAAAAGTACTCAGTAACATGAAGATTTGGCTATCTAATATGTCATGGTTTATTCCCCAGTTTTACTGTTCATTATCATATGGTCAAAACATTTGGCATCTCACAAAGCTATTTTAAGAAGTTCAGCCATTATTTTTATTTTTAATTCAGCAGATATATTTTGATCAACTTGATCAAATTATCAGGCTGATGATTAGCATCAAAATTTGCAATATATTTTTATAAGAAATTCTATTCCCAAATTTCATACTTGTGTAGTAGTTAGCATCCTTTTCAGTAGACTGTTTTTGTCTTGAAAATATGTTACACTGCTCTCAGACCAGAAGGATGAGGCAGAAAACAAATTCATCATGACCAGCAGACTCCAAAGGAAAGTGAAACACAGACGACAACCTGTGTTATGTAGCTTCAAGGGTTTGGCTTGAAATGACTCAGGAAGCAAATGAAAATCTGTTCCTGTTGGAAATAAAACCACAGCATGCATTTTCATATTGTTATGATTCTAACCATAGTAATCATGGAACTTCTATATGTAGTTAGGGACTGAGTGATCAGCTTCAAATCCCACCCTTGGATCACAGATCTGAAACTAGCAGTGGATTTTTCTCATTTTGCCATTTTTTTCTATTTCTGGAGAAATGGCATCAACAGCACTTCCCAACAGAAACTGGGATTCCTGATCAGAAAGATGCTGCAGTGTCACAACGCATGTGTCTCTTCTCCAACACACATTATTTTGGAACCATGGTGGGGGGATCATACTACCTGTAGCATCTCACTTGGCTCTGTCCTTGGTACAGCATGTGCAGACCTCAAACCTTATGTTCAGCAAGTGTAAACTCAGTTGGTTCTATTGCCTTCAAGGTATTTATGTTAACCAGCTGAGGATGTACGCACACACACCTTCTATATCTTTTTTTTTTTTTTTTCACTATCTTCTATGGAGAATCCTGTCTCTTGTTTCTTTACACAGTACTACCATTCAGTTCTACACCACTGATGACTAGTGTCAGAAGCATGGAGTACTTGACAATACTACAAAGAAGCTAAATTTTAAAGGTGGCAAAGTTCTAGAGTACCAACCTGTGTATGCACAACATGAAAAAAAGTGGAATAAGAATCCAAATAAACAAGAAAAATGCAAGGGAGAGAACTTGGCTTCTGACCCCCATGGTTTCAGGAAATACTGCAACCATGATTAAGGAAATCAGAGACTTTGGAGAGCTTCTTAAAAATAAATAAAAGGAAAACAGCTGAGAATGACGCAGGAATACCAATGAAGGAAATGTGTGAAAACCAGATAAGGAAAAAGCAGCATCAACACAAAATTATTAGCAATAAACTAAATCATTAACAAAGGTTATATTGAAGAGCCTTTTTATACCCCTCGCCACCCTCCCCCAGATGTAACTGTCTGGCTGAGAAGCTGAAAGCAGAAGCCTTGAAAACAGTACGTAGAGTACTGAAATAAAACAGTTCAGATCATAAACAGGATGAATCTATCCTCTATTTTGAGATCAAATGTGCCAAGTCTTTCTGAGTGACACTTCTCTTTTCAGTCCTGCTTCACTCATAAATTCAGAAAGCTGCCAAGATTGTTCCCCAGATCACCGTGAATTATTTCCCCCCCTCTTTCTGCATCACTTCCTGTCTCCTTTTCTCCTATTGACTCTGATAGTTCTTGGATGAGCGACATTGCCTCCTTGCATAAGTCTCTCTATTGATTACTGGAAATGATTAGTGTATCTAGACTTTGAAGTTAGGCACCTGAATAGTTCTACATTTTTATGAGCCTGGCTTTTGGTGTGCTGTCCACAGAACACCTTGATTTTGCATTCACAAAATAAAGGACTGTGGCACTGGGATTGAAAAAGAATAGGGTAATTCTTACAATGGTGAGGAAAACCAAGTGTTAAATTACAAAGGTAATCCTTGCCCTTTCATTTATAAAGGCAGAGGACCCACTTTATATGTTTCATTCATAAACATATCACTTTGTGTTTATGAATTAAAAATGACATTTCTATGAGCAAATAATTGGAACTATTCTGGTCTCTGTGTAATGGCTGATAATAATATTTACCTTTTTACAAAGCAAAACATATTAAACATGCTGTCAAGTCTAGTAAGTATAGCATTCTGCTGTTAACACTAATATTGAGAATGAAGATTATTTATGTTTAAAGCCATCATAGCTTGCCAGAGTGACAGACGAGTTTGGTGGTTTGAATACTTACCTAAAAGCTTGGACATGTATCTGAATTTCATCCAAAGAATGAACTTCTTAAAATGGAAACATTTGGCTAGAAATGTTTCATAAACAGGTTCTCTGGCACTGCATCCAGTATTTTCTGCACTCAATCTGGTTTGAAATACATAGAGAACAATGAAAGCTCCACTCATTGCTAGCTGAGATTTTTGGTGCAAGGTCTATAGCATCAGTCCAGTCTGAAGAAGACTAGGCTGTGTATAAATGTCTCATGCTGTGTCCAGCATTATCCTGAAGTGGAATCTAAGTACAAAATATCAGGCCAGCTTCAAATGTCCTTCCATCCTTCCAAACATCCATATATATAACATATATATGCATGTATACATACACACATGCATATATATAAAAGTATAATTTATTCTGTTCCGAGAGAAGAATGTGGCCTTAACATGTGGTCCCTGTAGGTAAAGGGTTTACTGTAGATCTTTCCTGGTTTAGGATTTTCCCTCTGATTAAATGATGAAGCATTAACTATTTTGAATTTAGGATAATGCCAGAAAGTATGCCTCTGCTGAAGCAAATGACGATTTTGCTGTCAGGGGGCAGGATTTCACAAGTAATGGTCTTTTTTACATACAAATTAGAGTTCTTAATAATGGCTTAAACTGATTATTTTCAAAATACATAACAAACTATATTGCAGGCAAATCTTTGTATACTGGATCAACTTTATTATAAATTAATTATCATTTTGTTTCCTAATCTTCCCAGATGGCAAACAGGAATAGATAAGAGAAATTAATAATATTGGAAATCATTGTTCATTACATTGGTGTATCTTCACTGGATTAAAGACAAGTACCTTGGCATTAAAAAAGTGTTGTGAAATGCAGAATCAAGCCCTTTGAAAAAAAAAAAAAAAACAGAACTTTAATTATACTGCAGCTTTACCAGTGACCCCCCTGACGATAGACATCCTCTTTAGTTTTGCTCAGGATTTAGTTGTTGAATACTCTCATAATCCTCTCAATGCCTTTTCTTTTAAGCAGTGCCATTTGCCCTGAATAAAACTGTTTGTTGTCATATGCTAGCAAGAATAAAATGTAGCACTTACTGGGTGCTTCACATTTTCTAGCATAGTGCTGTTGTGGATATAATGGTCTGCAGACATAATCAAGTCAAGTTTTGTAGGTTGAGGTAATATAAAGCTGTTTTAACTGGAAAAAATAGTGTGGGTGTTGTGGATTGGAGGTCCTTGTATAATATCTCAACTCAGTAACTATTCAGATCTAGGTGTTGACATCATTACATTTAGAGGCAAAGCCTATACATGTATATCAGAGTTCCACTTCCCACATGCATATTTTTGGAGGTGCACTGGAGAGGCAGATACCACGATTAGCTAGCTGAACCCAGCTAACAGATGTAGCTGAAAAAGGGCTGGGGAAATCAGGGCCTGATGTTACACATATCTGGAAACCAAGGGAGATGCAGCCTGTGAAATCCCCTGAGCCAAATGGACAAAAGGTTTTGTAGCCAGAAAGATAGGGTCTTTTCCTCACATCACTATCAGTTGGTCTAATAGAATTATTTCACTTTCAAAGCACTGTACAAGCATGAATCTACGTTTTAATAAAACAATGTATCAGTCTATTCTTGGTCCTCTTTCTATGCTTTACAGCTTGGTAATAAAACTAGTAGTTAGGACCAGACATCTTCTCCCTCCATCACTCCAGAGTCTTAAGTTATTTCCAAATTATAACACCAGCATTCTCACATGCAGCTCATGAAATGAGTACTAAGAATCTTCTCTTATTGATATACTGAGATCAGAATGGATTGTTAGGCTGTATGGGTATTACCATTCTCATCTCTATAATCCCTAATCAACACTTAAATTTCTTAGTCCATTAATACCTGAAATCATGGGGGTTTTTTCAGAAGAAGAGAGGGGATGGAACAATTCTGTCTCAAACAAGTAGCACTTTCAATACTGCAATTGAAATACCCACCTGGCCTTGAAAACTGTTAATAACAAAAAAGGAAGAGTCTTACAGCTAGAGCACATGGTCTTACCCTGAAAAAAAGAAACTCTACATACAGGAAGAAAGTTTTTCTAAGGAGTTACAGGACACCTCATCACCTATTTTCAGTGCAGCATGCAAAAGAATGAAAGAAGAGAACAGCAGAAAATGAAGAAACAAGACCAGAAGTACCTTTAAGAACAAATTATTGCAGCTTTTGCTAGGGAACAAAAGCATCAATATCGTACATGAGAAGAGTTTTGAAAGTTCCATTGAGGAGATGCAAAAGGTACCTGGAATAACTGGATGATAAAATGTATTTCCATTTACTATCATTATCTAAATAAGTGCATTAACATTTTGCTTTACAAAACAAGAGAAAATACAATCGCTGACATACAGCCTATTTAAAATATGTTTACTTTTTGGGAGCTCTTGACAAAACAGGCATGGGTCCTAATGAAGCCCCATGTTGATCTGCCACAATTATAAGAAACTTGGACACTATGTCCTACCTACACATAGGACACAGAAAGAAGAGGATGATAGTGCATCAAGGGAGTGATCTACCATTTTTTTCTGCAAGAAACTTTGGCAAAAATTAAATGAAAATAATTTTGGTTTAACAATAACTTTAACAATAGCACTTGTTTAAAAACAGCGATTCTGTTAATTCTCTTCAAATATTTATGACTGCAGAGTGGATATTCTCAAATAAAGACATTTCTTTTGTACTCTTCAGAGATTCAGTTTTGTTGCAAAAAGCCACAAGTCATAATTTCCTGTGATTCTTTATTAAACCTCTCAACAAACATACATACACACACACTGGTATTAGTTACCAAGCTACATTCTAACAATTTACTTCAGATTTTTTTTTCCCCTGGTTTACCATGAGTTTATTCAGATTTTGTGTTTCAGATCATTTTCTCTGGAAGGACTTGGACATTGAATGAACTTCATATCTAGAAGCAAGATTCACATGGACACGGGTTTTTAAGTGACAACTAAAATACATAAATAAAAATTGTAGGGATCCTGGAAATGGTTCTTCTCCATCTCTATGAAAGTGCATGCAATCTTGCCTGAGAATTGCATGGGATTCTCAAACAAAATATTTCAAGTGTGCTTAGATGATCATGGTCATTGGTACCTATATGTATACACCCATATAATTATCAAGCTACTGAACATAAAGCAGTGGGGATCTCTCTTACTCTCTCGTGGTTTCTAGAACAAAGTACTCCCCTAGTTTAAAAAATTGAGCAGGTGCTTCCTACTTAAGAATCTGAAGCTGAACAGATCCACAGTTAGGATTTAGATGGGTACTAATGTATGTTTCAAGACAGACTTTTAAAGGGTAAACATTGATCCTCCCTCCGGCATATCTGCAAGCAGTTCTTCACTTGGCAGTTCTTCACTTAACATGTAAATTCATTTCTTTATTACTTTTACTGCTATAACATTTGGGCTCCCTGAGTGTGAAGCAGGTTGACATTGTGTTTAGGCATTGTGTACAAAGAAGAAAGTCCTTGTACTTTTGTGTGAGACAACAGTCAGACAAATAGAAGTGTAACATCAGACAAAGCATGATATGCAGTTATCTCAACATATTAGCAGTCCAACTCTTGCCAAGATATTGAAGCATGGTGGCAAAGAATTTTAATTATCAGTCCAAGGAAGAACAGTGATACAGACTGAGAGGGCAGTTCAGTAATTTTCATAGAGGTGCTTGCTCAAAGTGTGACAAGACTAGTGTCAATGATTGATGATAAGTGGTAAAGAGAGACATCACGGAAAGCTTTAGATGATCTTTACATGACTGGGAAGACCCTGAAAAAAAAATAAAACCAGAAAAGAGCAGGCAGTTTATGCTGAATGCGGTAAAAGAACAGAATAAGGAAAATGTGAAGAGAGGGTAGGTATAGGAAAGCAGTTGGATGGGTGGTGGATTTACCCTGGATGAATGCCAGGTGCCTACCAGAGGTGCTCTATTGCTCCCCTCCTTAGCTGGACAGGGGACAGAAAATATAACCAAAGGTTCATGGGTCAAGACAAGGACAGGGAGAGATCACTCAGCAATTATTTTCATGGGCAAATCAGAATGAACTTGGGTCCTGAGTGGTGCAGGGGGACAGGGAATGTGGGTTGCAGTTGGTTCATCATGTGTGGTCTATGCTGCTCCTTTTCCTCCTCAGGGGAGGACTCCTCACACTCTTTCCCTGCTCCAGTGTGGGGTCCCATCCATGGGAGATAGTCCTCCACAAACTTCTCCAATGTGAGTCCTTCCCACGGGCTGCAGTTCTTCATGAACTGCTCCAGTGTGGGTCCCTTCCACAGGGTGTAGTCCTTCAGGAACAGACTGCTCCAGCGTGGGTCCCCCATAGGATCACAAGTCCTGAGGGCGAACCTGTTCCAGCACAGGCTTCCCATGGGGTCACAGCCTCTTTCATGCATCCACCTGCTCCGGCTTGGGGTCCTCCACAGGCTGCAGGTGGATATCTCCTCCACAGTTAACTTCCATGTGCTGCAGGGGGACAGCCGGCCTCACCATGGTCTTCACCACAAGCAGCAGGGGAATCTCTGCTCTAGTGCCTGGAGCACCTCCTCCCCTTCCTTCTTCACTGACCTTGGTGTCTGTAAAGTTGTTTCTTTCACATATTCTCACTCCTCTCTCCAGCTGCAATTGCCCAGGTTTTTTCCTCCCCCTCACCTTTCTTAAATATGTTATTCCAGAGGTCCTACCACCATCTGTTGATGGGCTTAGCCTTGGCCAGTGGTGGACCCATCTCGGAGCCAGCTGGCATTGGCTCTATCAGGCACAGGGGAAGCTTCCAGCAGCTTCTCACAGAAGCCACCCCTGTAGCACCCCCCCTCCGCCCCCAACCGCTACCAAAACCTTTCCACACAAACCCAATACAACAGGGAATTACTTTTGTCACAATATTATAGAATATTTGACTAGACATGGACATATTCAGAAAGGCCAAGGAAGTATGAGTTCCTTAGACTGACCAGTGAGTTTACTCCACCTATAACTTTTGTCTAATATCTCTTTCTTCTCATTCACTAGGAGGGAGAGAGCCTTGGATAACATCTCCTGTCTTAGTCACCTTATTTTCTTTGCCTTGAATCTTCTCTGCAGCAATGAATCTATCTACTTATTGTGAGAGAAACACAACTGCAATTACCTGCAATGAACTGTGCTCTGTTGATTTTTTGTTGACTGTGCAAATATTTTTAAATAGGTTCATCCCTAGGTAACTGCAACATCCTAAGGAAAGACAGAAAATGTCCAGAACAATGGGGAAAAAAGTATACTGTCAGAACTTCAACTTACCATGTGCACAAGGGATGTCTGCAATGGTAGGGTCGGTAGGGATTCAGCTTGAGAGTCCAAACTTTAAGTGTTTACATAATATGCTGTCATAGTGGACTCCATAAACTCAAATTGCTTATGTAAACAGAGGCACCTAGTGCTATTTCAGACATCATACACTATCAAAGATACTTCTATACCCTATAGGAAACTTTCTGGATCTCAAATGGCAGTAGATGCCTATTTTTAGGCAGCTGAGCAAGACCTAAGTTTCTACTAGTGAGTTGCTTGTCTCATCTCCCATTTTACTGAATGTGTCCATTCAGTACAGTCATCAGTACAGTCCATGGATCCTACAGAGCAGTTCAGCGAATAAAATTTGGGTCCTGTTATAAACCAGTGATAATCACCTCTCTAGACTCTATTGACTGTATTTGCCAGGAAGAGGATCCCATGCTCATATTTTGTCCAGCCTCCACCTGCTGCTCTGGAAGGATATAGATCTCTCCTAGCTTCCATGCAATACCCATAAGCCCTCTGCAGACACCTCACAGCCCCTGAGTCCAAACAGCAGCAGGAACCCATGTTAGGTAACTGAAACCCACCTGAGAACCCCAATAACTGTATTGGGAGGTTAGACACCAGATTATATCTTGACATTTACATTGTGAACACCTAAATTAATCTGAACCTGAATCTCACTGTTTCTGGAGGGTTCTATGAGAGAGTTTCACAAGCATCACTCTTGGGCTAAAAACAGTTTCAGATTGTCTTCTCACCCTGCTTTCCAGTAATGATTCTATCTACACATTGAAAGTAAACTTGGCTTAACCCCAATTACAATTATATAGAAAAATAGACATGAGGACTAGTAATTGTGACTCAACATAAAAGGCAATATGCCTGAGAGGGAAATGGAACCTTAAATAAAGGAAATTCATTTAGTAATGTCTTTAGCCAGTGTGAATATTGGGGACCCAATCTTTTTCCTAGCCTAAATAACTTAAATGGAGCTGCCCACCTGAGTGAAATTTATCTGATACCCTAAATTCAGGTTGTCTGGAGAACTGCTCTGTAAGGTAGAATAAATCTTTCTAGAGGTGTATGTCACATAAGTTACAAAGTAATTTGTAGATGTTTAGATCTCTTCTTGCTGTAGCTTGAACTCTTAGCCTTTTTTTTTTTTCTTTTTTTTTT
>VZTL01057519.1:50057-62377 GCA_013400535.1 Scopus umbretta | reverse complement strand
GAGCAGTGTATTTTGGACATTTACAATCTGGAAGAAATATTTCTTTTAAACGCGTGTCAGGATAACACAGCTTCCTTTCCAAGGACTGATTATTTCAGGCCTTCCTAACTGAAGTGAAAAATACTTAAGACTGAACACAAGCCTTGGTTGACAGCACTTAAATGAGCCCGGTAATCTTCAAATTTAGTGTCGGGAACTGCTGTATAACTTCTAGGCTAAGACTTCAGGGCAAAGCATACCTATATTCAGTCAACTCGCAAGTTAAAGTAGTCAGATTTTGGCAACTAAACCCTGGCTTCCCTTTTGCACATGTAATATTCCAATTTCTAAGCACTTTTTTTTCCTTCCCTCACCATTCACTGTCAGGGGACCATGTGAAAAATGCCACCACAAGTCACATCCCAACTATTTCTTCTTTACTAATATTTGATTTGTAGATTACAATCCAAACTACACTTCCAAAGGTCACAAGGGTGTATCAACCATTTGCGACACTACAAAAAAACATATGACAACTCAGGGCTTGATTTTCAGTGACTCTGAAAAAAGCCCAGTATGCACTAACCTTTAAGAGTATATGCCAAGAATAATTACAGAATTTTAAGTTCCAGTGACCACAGATTGCAGGTTCCATATTACTTCTTCTGGTAATGCTATCTGCATCAACACAGAGAGCATCCATTTGAGGAAGGACAGAGAGCATCGTGTTGGCATAACAGAACCCTTTCATTAAGGAGACATCAGGGCCATTAATAGTATGTCCGCTGGGGGAGGCAGCATCTCGCTGGATTGGGTTTCAAACCAAGTTCTGCATGAGGTGTTGAGCAAAACAGAACTGGCTGCAAGAAGGACAACACAGGCCTGGTGGATTTTGTTTACCATATAGTTAAGGACCACTGAATGATTAATGAAAGAGTAATAGTTTCTTTGTAGAGTGGCAGACAATATTTTGGGCCAAGACTTTGGCTTGTCAGGTTAAGCACAGAAATGCTTACACAGAGCTCTCTCCTGAGCTGCTGACTGCCTTTCAAATGACTTTTCTAACTTTCTTCCCAGGACAGAAGTATAAATGTAAGGCTCTCTTGGGAAGGAGAAAGAAGCCCAACAAAATCTTAGTTTGCCAGGAGAGCATCTGGCACATCAATATGTGCGATAACACAAGCACTATGTAGTCATCTTCGCTTACCACCTTGTTAGCAGCTACAGGCAAATCTTTGGCAAGATGTCTCTCACAGTAAACCTACTTCCACCGAGAACAGCAGGGTCCTTTGCTCTCCCCAGACAAACGCTCCCCCGCACACTCCAGGCTCTTCCTAGGCACAGAGCTGCCATCACCAGCAGGAATGGCAAGTGGCTCACGAGGAACTGAACACAGATCTTCCTTTGTAGCATAAATCAGGCAGAAAAACGATGCCATGCAAGCTTCAGGTTAACGGCTTGAAAAGCCCTGAAGCCCATCATCTGAAGGAAATTTTAAACGTTATTTAAGCCCTGGACACATGATTAAAATCAGAGGATGGCCACCATTTGATGGCAAGACGATCTCACCCATTTCTACACTCTTGATATGAATATTAATAGAACACATGAAAAAAAGCTCAAACATATAAAAAGACTTGGCCTCTGGAAAGACAGGGAGGAGGCCACGTCCCCTACAGTAGCCTTTCTCCATCTTCAGAGCAGTTACAAAATTACAAGCAACTTAAACCCCAAAAACTCTCAAGAAAACAGATCTAGCAAATATAAGATCCTGAACATGGGGGAAAAAAAAAAAAAGGAGCGAAGTTGAGCCCAGAAAGAGCTCAACTGGTGGGCAGAGCTGGTTTAGTTCTTGCCTTTGTGTCTCACCATCCAACATTATTTTAATTGGCAATGCATTAATTTTACCCAAGTCAAGTCTGTTTTGCCTGTAATGGTAATTGGTAAGCAATCTCCCTGTTTTTATCTTGACCCACAAGCTTTTTCACCTTATTTTCTCCCCCCAACCTGTTAAGGATGGGGAGCAGCAGAGGAGCCTAGTGGGCATCTGGCCACTAGCCAAGGTCAACCCAAACACACATGCAAAAATGTTTCTTATTCACCTCAGCGCTCTGACTGAAGAATACATTAAAAAACAGAAAACACTGAAAGAAACATAGCAAAACCAATAGATTTCCTTTCCAATAATCTGCTTCTGACAGAACATAAAATCTTCCTTTTCTCCAACTAACCATAGAATGGCTGAGATTAAATCTTGCTCTCTAGCAAGAAACAGAGCTGTGTTAACGTGGCCTGGAGTCTGCAGGACATGCCAGGGCTTCCCCCCACTACATAAACACTTCCACCACAAAGTTGTCACACGTGTTGTTTCCAACATGTACATTGTTTGGTGCAGTACTGACTACTTCTCCCCAAATCTCCTAACATCACTGCAGTCCTAACACTGAACCATTACTTCTGGCATAGACATCTACTGCTAACGTGCTTTCTGAGTGACTTTCTGGGTCGTACTAAAAAGAGCACACCAGAAAGCCCTCAAGAAGCTAGACTGCTGCTGGTGCAGGGGCACAGGATAGCAGTATCTGCTCCATCCGAGAGCATCCACTCCCGCAGCAGAAACCAGACCCATTCTGCTATTCTTGCACCAGTAACGCAGACAACAGAGGCTGCTTGCAGATATTCTGCTGCCACAGGCTGACACTTTGCTGCCATTGCCAACCACCTACTTCACATTTCTAAAGCTGGTCATCAGCAGATGTCTTCTATCCAATATTCACATTCACATTTTACTGTGCCTACTCGCATACGACATCAGCGTAGAATTGGTTTCTTAAGGGAGGGAGACTGAAATTCTCATTCCACTCTCTCATGGTATTGCGATGGTTCATGCTCCCCCTCCTTATACTGAGCTGTTGTGAAACCGCAGCTCTGCAAGGACAGGAGCAGAGTCAAAGTTTTGTTATTGCAGCAAAAGGCAAAGTGATGACACTGTGTAAACGTCTGAACACTGGAATAGTTCTCTGCTGGGAAAAATGTCTTGTGAAGACACTGATGTGGCAGAGACACCGTGATCTTTATTGTCAGGTTTGAGCTGCCAGTAGCTGCAGATATTCTCTAGCAGCATTTTCATCCAATAAGTCTTGGACCCAATTCATTTAACATCATGATAAAGTATAAAAGCCACCAGTAAGCAGTGTGACTCTTTTTTAACACTACAGTTCCTCCTCAAACAATTACCAGGATGCCGTACATGCAGTTTGGAGGAGAACCGAGCGTCAGCCTGGGTATTACTGCATGTCAGAGCTCCTCCTCTGGGGTCGTATCGAGTGACTTTCCTCCTCAAACATGTCCTAATGAATTCCACTGAAGCCTGCAGGTAAAAATCCTTCCCCAACCCCTGACTGATAGCTTTAGAGCCTTCCTTCACACCGCTTCGGCTGCTTTCCAGACCTTTATTTTTCTCCTTTTTGCAAGTGTCTGCAACAGGAAGTTGCACTCTGTTTTTTCACTGTACGTTTCTCTAAAACTGACATCTTTGCATTGTAATGAAGGAGCCCCTGGGTATTAGTGACAAATTAGTCACCAGCTAAAGAATATTTTCTCTTTATTTCTATACCAGGTGGAAGATATTAAAATCTCTAGGGGAATTTTGCCTACTCTGCTACAATAAATCATCACAGAATTTTCTTTTAAAATGACTTAATTTTACTACCTTTAAAACTTCACCACAAATAAAGAATCCCACAACTGTGTTAACATAAGATTAAAATAGTCTTGTGAACTTGATCAGGGAGACATTATAATAAAGAATGTCTTTAATTTTACTTTGCAAAATTCATGTAATTTTACTCTCACATTTTAAATGCTATTTTTAAAGTAAGAAAGTATTCCTTTCTGAGAACCAAAAACCACACACCTTCCATAGGTAGAAGTATCACCCTCAAAAATGTTAGCAAAAAATCTCTTCCCTTCTTTTTTTAATTATCTAACTTAATAGGGAACAGTATTTTAAAAATCTACAGGAGATACCACACAGTCTGTAAGAAAAGGTG
Source organism: Scopus umbretta (assembly GCA_013400535.1). NCBI lineage: Eukaryota > Metazoa > Chordata > Aves > Pelecaniformes > Scopidae > Scopus > Scopus umbretta. The sequence goes on along the minus strand of VZTL01057519.1, from coordinate 58,346 downwards.
ATGTCTTGCACTGACTATTCTTTGTTGAAGAACTGGTAAAGTAGTAGCCAAAGTAGAACAAAAAAACCCCCCAAAATTCCGTAGTTTGCTGAAGTCACAGGCCATTGAAATATGGCAAAAACATTCAGTGAAGGCAGAGCTTTGCCTTTTTCCTTTTTTTTTTTTTCTCTAGAAAGTGGACAGTAATATTTTAAAAGTAATATGTTATTAGAAAGTTGATACTAAAAATGTTAACTTCACAACCATGCAGACTTTGTGTTTAGTGGGATTTTCTACTTTTAAAGACAGATAAGCCTCTATAGTTTATAATTAATACTAAATACTACACAAGTGGCTTACAGCTTCTGATTAAATGGCTTCACATACAATTATGTGCTCTTAATTATCAATTAAGTCAATTTTCCATGTTATAACAGGCCCATTAAGTAACCCAGGCGGTGAAAGAGTTCATTTTACAACTGAAAGTAACGCCACAACCAAAACAGAAATTTAAGAGTCCTGCCCGACCAGCAAAGGGAGGGCGTCTATCACTAAATACAGTAGGTGAAGCGTACACGCAATTGTTTCTTCCCCTATTTGCCAAGGAAAAAATAAGGAGCAGAAGATCAATTAAGAAGCAGAAATGTAAAACCAAAGCGTTAAACTCGACGAGATATTTAAGATCCCACAGCGCTTCTTACAAGCACAGCGCATCACTCCCCCGCTTCTCCCAGGGGAGTTCTGTCTGCTCGCGAAGTTCAAGTTCAAAACAATATTCATTTTCCACTTCCTGTCCTAAACCAGGGCACAATGCTTCTGTGCATCGTTAAGCTACCATCCTGCTCCACCACTGATACAGTTAAATCGCTGCTGTGATTGAATAATCCTGATTTGTGCAGGGGGGGCTGGGGGAAGGGGAAGGCTTTAAGAGGAAAAGCGCCAGGCTCCAACATCAACGCATCTGACTGTTAGCGGCAGCATCCTCTCTTTCAATTCCAAATCAAGCATTTGACTCCACCCCACACCCCTACTTTGCAGGGGGGCATAAGTGATGTTTCAAAACTAATCTAGCCCAGAAGTTTTGCTGGATCTCAAATATTTTACAGAAGACTGTTTGCTTCCCTAGTCCCCTTCCTCATCCATTTCTCTTCCCAAAATTACATTCATCTGCTGCAGTGAGCAGGAAGGATGGTTGCCAAACAAACAAAATTCAATCATACATAATAGAGAGAATACGCCTTCTTTCGAACCGCAACTTAAAACTTTCAGGTGCAGAGATATTGAGGAGGGCAAAGCCATTTTAAGGGGAGACAGCAAAGGTCTGTTAAAGTTTTCATACAGACGGTATCTTACATTGCCTTGTACAGGGTTACACACATTTACAGCATTGCTGAACGATTACATATTTTAGGTCAGAGACCTAAGCTTGCCTCTTATTCAGAGTGAACTGAATTTTATTAAAAACAAGATTCCTCTAAAGCAGATACTTACACAACAGGCTACCAAGGCTAAACAGAATGAGGATCTTGGTAATTTTATTTCAATAAATAAAAAGAAAATTAGTACCTGCCTTGTTTTCCTGCTAAATGCCTAACGCCACCAACGCACTTAATTAGGTCAGAGGAGATGTTATACCAAGTACTACGCCACACCACTCCAAAGGTCTTTCAGTGCAGGAGGTTACATCCACTGTTACCGCAGGGGCTGTGGTACCTCCCTCTCAAGGACCTGTCCCAGCTTCCCACCCTGCCTTTATTTGTTAGCTTTTGCGTTAGCTGCGTTTGCTGCTGAAAACCTTTGCTGAGTCGCAAATACGGCCTATGAGCATGGATGCCATAGAAAGACAGAGACTCCTGCTCTCATTTTGCATGGCTCAGGCACTGAAGAAGTCAATTGGACTTGCACTGACAGCAGTTATGATGTGATTTCTTAAAAAAAGAAACTTTTTTTAAAAATGCACTTGTGCAACAAGTACAGAGGATTTAAAACTGCTCCCTCTCAATAAGGGGTCAACCCTTATTTGAGTGAAATGATTGAGAACTGCAGTGGCAGCAGGACTGGATCCAATATGTTTACCCACAGTTGAACACAAGGAAGAAGAAAATTCATCTATTTTGCGACAAACATTGAGGCTGACTTACTCCTAACTCTGTATCTCAGTGGAGAACAGTTATCACCGTAGTACTTACCAAATGTAAGCTAGCAAAACCCATGCTCTTTATAAATTCAAAAAATAAATTTAGCCTATTAAAAAAATGGAAAATTTGGGCACAGCAAATATATCATTCAAATGTTTTACTTATAAAAGTGTCACGTCTCATAAAAAATGGGGCTTTTTAGTTTGTTCAAGGGTGGAAAAACAATCTTTTTCAAATAAAAAGTATTGCTCAATTCTAAGCAAGATTTTGAGTTGCTTCAGCCACAGAAATGGGAAAAAATAAATTTGCATAGCAGTTTTGTAAACTGAAGTACACATTGTCAACATTTACTGAAAGTATTTTGTAAATACATTTGGACTTGGCTTGCAAAGAATCATCAGATAGTTACAATTAAATTCTAAAGACGGTAATTTAGCACAGAAGAGCGCTCACAAGGGGAATCAAACTGGTGATACAGATCTATATTCAAAACTGATCAAAGTTATTTCAAAGTAGCTGTAGGACAATTAAACTGAATCAAACGTGTCATCAAAAGATGCAATTTGGACCAGATGCAAAACTTGCCTTTAAGACAGCTGATGAGGCTCTCTGCGTGGTGCGCAGACTAAGTTGTAAATAACTGGGGCCCCCAGATTGCTTTGCTTACTCAACCTATTTAAAAAAAAACAAAAAAAATTTCAGATGCCTGCCCCACTTTCCCCTCGCTGTTTCTTGTGGGTGCCTGAGTAATCCTACAGGCATTTCAGCATTTGCTGAGTTTAAGAAATTTTCCCCACGTCCCCTTGTCTTTGTGTGGAAGTACCAGGCTTTCCTACTCCGGTTGACTTTCTCTGTGAAGTCTGCCCTTCCCAGCATAGAGTGAGGCGTCAACTCTCCGTGGGTTAACTAGTTACTATCTGGGCCGACTAGCATAATATCGTTATTTTTATCCAGGATTTTTATTTATTTATTTATCTGGGCTGTTTTCCTTCTCAAAAGCAGGGATGGCAAATGAGAATTTCTGCACCACGAGAGTGAATGCCTAGAGTTGGGCACCAAACAGCACAAAATTATCAATTTTCTTAAACCTTTCTGCACATCTAAGAAGGGCCAGTTAAATCTGGACCTTCTTTAATTACTGCAACCCAGAAAAGTAGGAACCCACCACCAGGAACAGGCAGTAGAGAGAAACCTTGTCTGCAAAGTGACTTAGCTCTGGCCAGGCTTGCAGTCTGTAGCACTGGTTTATTTAAAAACATTCCCAAAGAAGTCCATTATTGGTGAAATAATTCAAGACTTCCATTTCCCTGAACTATTAAGTGGTGCTGCAGCAAAGGCAAGTTGAGGTTCTACCGTGCATCAATTTCCTCTGCAAAAAGCAGAGGGGAGATGAATGACACTGGCATTTCATGCAGCACTCGCGCAAAGACACGGACATGAAGAAATCTCAGGTTTGTAACCAAATACCTTAAACCTTCATTTCCTTAAGAGGAAACCAGCTGGGAGTAAGTTCGAAATGGGCTATCATCAAGGAAGTTTCTAACATCTGAAAAACAAACTTCAATCAATTTCTACCAGTCTCTGTCCGTCAATAACAACCCCTTCACCTGCTTTTCAAATTGCTAAGGCCCAAATCATATCCAGGCTCTCCTGGCCTCAATCCCATTTTCACTCTTTGTATTCAAACCTGGCAGCAACAACAAAAAAAAAACCCAGCAGTCTTTCAAACAGCAAAATCCCACACCCAACGAAACACGCACTCTGCTTGTACGAAAAAAAAGTCAGTCAACAAATGGGCACAAATTTCACAATGGCTGAGGTCATTCCCTTTAAGTCATTAGGGTTTGTGGGTGAGTTTTCCTGGTGGTTTTAACGTTGGTTTCTGTGATTGCAGTTATGCTTATTTATGCATTTAAGGCGTATGATCTAATACACTTAGGTTTAACTACTTCATTCTTTTGACATTCTTTCCAAATTATAAAAAGGATTCTTGGTGTTTTCACTGCCTTGGTAAAGAAACAAAATTGCTGTCCACATAATTTCTTAAAAACACAGAACAGAGTAAGTACTTGTTGAAAAGAATTCAAAGAAAAAACCCCTGCACCAGACATTCACCCCCAACATAACACTTATTTCTGTTCTCTCTCTACCCCTTGAGGGAACCTACTATTTTTTAGAAATAGCTGTTTTTCTGGCTTTTTTAAAACAATATTTAGGCCCTCAGTGTACTTCAGTTACAACTTATAATCGACACAGAGGTTCAGTTTATTTTACTTTTTTTTTGTTTAAGATCCCTTCTATTTTTACTGTTTTGCTTTTAAAAAACTGCACATTTGCGGTATGCTTCATTCATGTCGCATCTTCCACAGCCACTTTGATCTCTACCATAACGCTCACTTTATTCAATGCCTTTTGCTTATGATCTACCAGGGGTCCTTGCTTGATAAAAATCATAGAAGTCAATTTTCTATTTTTTTTTGTTCCCCCTAATGGAAATTTAAATTATCGTCTCCCTCCAAGGCAAAAAAAGCCCAAACAGCCCCCACCATCCAAACCGGGCTGGACAAATTGTCGGAAACATTCAGAAACATTTTCAAGAAGCTCAAATAAAAAATGAAATCACGTATACGTGTGTGCGCGCACATCCCTCCCTCAACACTGCGCGCGGTGCGTGGCTATTAGCTCGCGTACATAAATCATCTCAAAACATTTTAAGTAACCTTTTCAAATCCGAGGCCGTGGTTACTCCTATACAAGGTTATTTCCAGCGTCCCTGATACGGTTTCATATATCCTAGCACGTTTCTAGTCAGCGGGAGAAAGAGGGGACAGCAGCCCGCGAGCTTTGGCGAGACAGAAGGGCCCGCTCCCGCTCCGTGCCTGCAGGCGGAGGGGCCACCTCTCCCCTCGAGTCTCAGCCCCGCATCACCACCAGGCACAGCCCTTTCGAGTCCGACGGCGACCCAGCCACCCCACCAAGGCATTACTCACTGGCACCCAAACCGCCCCCAAGCCGGCAGACCCCCGTCCCCCCGATTCTGTACAACACCACGACTCGCAGCCACGCACTTTGTGAGCGCCACAACATCGGCCCGGGCTCCCCTCTCCCCTGCCCTTTCCAAGCCACTTTTTTTTTCCCTAATCGAACCCCAGCTAAAACAATCCTCCACAAATTACAACAAGCCTTCCTTAAAATTCCCCATGAAGCTTACCGCAACCGTGCAGCAGACTGCTGGCTTTCCGCAGAGCCTCCGTACATAAACGCAAGGGAAAACACCTCAGCACGGCACTAATTAAGTATCTCCCGGAGACAGCAGAGGTGACAAACAGAAGGAGAGCAAAGCCAAGATGCCATCTCGACTTCAGGCAAACAACCTCTTCTGACCTCTGGCAGCTCCCACACACTATTAAACAAAAAGTATTCTCTCCATGTTAATGAACCATGTGCAATCTAACAGATAACGCTGATGTTAAATAAACATGTTTATACGGGACTCCTAATGCTAGGACTTAAGCAGCTGCAGACAAATCATTTTAAATGGGAAGGATTATGCCCATGTAATCTTTTTCCTCTCATTTTACACACCTCTGAAATAATTCAAATACATAATGAAAGCCCAAGTAGAAAGAGTGAGTGAAAAGAGGTTGGACTATTTTTAATTAAATATTCACTCTGCGACACGCTCACTGGAACCATCTATGCAGTGACCACTATTTTGGATCCCATTTTCCTCTCACACCTCTTCCAGCTGTAAATCAAGAGCAACTGAAGAGCTTGCTGAAGAAGGGAACTGGATCTGGTTTTGTATGCCGTGATCAAAAAAATATTTTGCAAGACGACTGCAAAGTCCTAAATCCTTAATCCCGCTTTCTCCTCCCTTCTGCTTCAAAGCTCTGGTAGCACCAAATCTACCTGCAAACGGCAACACCTCCAGGCCCCAAATGACCCAACCAAGAGGAGCAATTATTTGCATCCTAATTGAGGGGCTTATCCTCACCTGATTAAAACAAGCTGTTTGTTAAACACCATTACTTGAGTTAAGATCTGCAAATAAAGATGAACTATTGTTTTAAGAATTAGACTGCCATGAACAATTGTTTTCTGATGAGTCCCAACCAGGACGGTCAGTCAAAAAGGGAGGGAAAGAGATTTGCTGAATTCTACCTGTTTATATCAAAGTGAATATTACGCCGAGAGGTTTGAGTAGTTATACCTTTTTTTTTTAAGCAGATATACACTTTAAAAAAAAAAAAAAAAAAGAAACAAACAAGCTTTTACTAAATTAAGCCGCTGAAAAGGAGGATGCATCTAAAGGCTGAATGGCTTTACTTTTGTATATGCCGTCATTTACAGCTCTGAACATATTTTTTGTTCCTTCTTGGTATAACTATTTTTCTGTCCCATGTAGTACAATGTGAAATTTAGTGAAAAGAACCTGACTGTCAATCCAGGAGACTCCACCATGTACTAATCAAGTTTATATTGCTATTGCCCTGAATAATACACATGCATACAGTAACTATACATTGGAAACAGCAGTGCAAGATTTCCCTACTTGATCTACCAAATGACCCCTCCATTTACAGGATATATTAAAAAAATCTTTGTATTAAAACTGCAGCGTTCCATGGTTTATGAAAAGGATTTGAATTTGCAGCTTCATTTAACAGTTTGTCTGTAATAGAAGTCTGCCTCCAGCCAGGCAAAATTAACTCAAAAATATTTTCTCAGCATTCTAAGAACTTTTGCTAGTTTTCACAAAATTTTGAAAGCATTTTTCACTGCACAAGTAATCTTAACAATCATTTCCACAGATTAAGTCTAACAACCTGTGAATTTATTGCAGAAGAAATTTACTGCAAGGAATAATTAGTCTTCAGCACTGTTTTTGCTTGTTCTCCAGTTGAAGACACCTTAAAACCATCTGGTTACTGCAAAATTTGGCACAGAAGAAACAAATCTTACTGAAGAGAATTATAGCTGATTTCAGAATAGCTGTTTTACTACTACACATCATAAATAACAGTTGGGAAGACAGCAGAAAATTACTAACTTAATTATTTTCTTTGTCAGCAGTGTGTACATATACACACTGACATGCAAATACAGCCTCACTGACTTCAGTAGGCTGCCTTACAGGCTTGAAGTTAAACGTGCAACTAATTTTTGCAGGATTAATAGTTAAATTATTTCATTTTCAGAAAAATCCAGCCCAGCATACCAACCACCTAAGCACAACACCACAGCAACACCCAAGATTCTTTAAGCGATATTCCGAGATCAAGTTCCTTCTGTGAATACCTGAGTGTTAATTCCTTTTATAATCAAGGCATACCCGCATGCATCATGTAGTTGAATATGGGACTTATTGTTAAAGGGGGAATTATCAACAACATTTTTATTTTTCCCAAACGAAGCTTTTCTAATGAAATTTAAGACTGCCAAGGTTGTGAGATATTTGAAACGGGAGCCCATTTCCAACATTTCAACCAAATAATGGTGATAAGATTAGCGAGTCATGGGAATCAAGTCTCTACATAGCATTTTAAAAGAAAATGAGCTGAGGGGAGCAGGCTAAACAAAGCAAAGGAAAACAAATCAATGAGCCTAAAACCAGACGAGTACATCGCTTGTTATTTAGCCAAATGTTTTGACCTGTTGGTGGGGGTGTAGAAGAGGCACAAGAGTTGCATGGACAAGACTCAATAACTTCACTATTTAATTTTGCATCACACATTAAGGATTTTTTTTTAAGATATACAAGTTAGAATAATTAAATCAAGTTACCAGCTGCTGTGCCATTTCAAGTGAATTTTCGAAACATGCTTTCAAGGCATTTGTACTGCAAGTTTTTCCTACTTGCGTGTGCAACATTTGAGGCCACATGATGCCTTGAATTTCAAAGCAGAAATAAAAATTCAGCTTTGTTTAAGAATAGAAATGGGTTATTCATGTCAAAAAGGATGAGGAGAAAGAATTTATCCTGTATGTAGCAACACGTAACACAAACCAATGCCACCCTAAATGTATGAGAAGATCCAAGCAACATTAGTTTAGACACAGAACAACTAGTTCCAATACATGCCATCGCTTGGGGATCAGACTGCCCTAATGCACAGGCAAAAAGAATTTAGACACGCTTTCTCAATATATTTGGGGGGGGGGGGGGGCC
>VZTL01057519.1:38492-50033 GCA_013400535.1 Scopus umbretta | reverse complement strand
GGGGGGGGGACACGACACACACACGACACGACACCCGCTCTATCGATGGCACTGCAGAGATAAGAAATTCTCAGTAAATTAGCAAAGTCCACAAGAAAGATTAAACAATGAAACCATTGCTGCCGTTACCTTTAACAGCGCTAAGGGATGTGTGAATTTCATACTGCGCCGAATAAAATTCCTGTTCATAAATTTGATGTAGACCAATAAACTGTTTATTGGTTAAGCATATGCATTTTATCAATTAAGATTCTACACAACAGAATATGTCATTATTTGAAATGCCTCAAAATCAGTAGTTGCATACCACGAACAATTCCCTTTAGAGGCCGTTCACCGGGCTCACGCAGAACCTAGCACGCAGAAGCAGCGCACCTCAACCGCACACACGCCAGCACAAGTTTCCTTCCCGCGAACAACCGCGGAACGAGCGCAAACGCGTGCAGCCTACGGCCGCGCTTCAGTTCTCCAAGTGATCGCTGAACGAAGCCGGGTTCGCAGCCGACCGCTACGCCGCGCATCGCCCAACCACCGCGGCACCCCGCGCTGCGCCCCCGGCCNCGCCCCGCAGCCCCCCGCTATTGCCGCAGCCCTGCCCCGGGGGACCCGCCGCCGCTCTGCGGGCGGAGGGAGCGCCCTCCCGGCCGCTTCCCCCGCCTCTTCCAACAAAGGGCAGTCGGCGTTTTCACCGCTGGCAGGTACCCTCCCAGCGCGCTCGCTTTGCTTGCGCGGCTGCGGTGGCATCCTCGTCGGCGCTACGAGAGTGCGTTCCGCTGCAAGTCTTTAGCAGAGATTCGTGGTTTAGCGCTCGGGCGCTGGAATACCGCTTGAATGCCACCTTATCTGTAGGCTCTGCCTCCATAAAAGCAATCATTCTCGCTACGGTCCGCGTGTTACTGATCTCTTGCGGCAATTTTAAACAACAGTTTAAAAAGCGGGGCTTTGGGGGACGTCTGCTATTCTTACGCACGCTGTGCCACAGAGCCCTAGGTCCTGCAGACCAGCAGAAATAGCTTCACTCGCAGAAGCCATCCGTCTGCACTCGCAAACACAGAGCGTCACGCAGCGCCTGGCTCCCCAGAGGGCCAAAGCCCCCCGCGTGATCTTGCTTCTAGCTCTGATCTCCTCAAGGGAACCAGGATGGATTTGTGGCCGTACAGAGGTGCTGTCCCGTCTCCTGTGTCGGCACAAAATCAGAGGCAGCCTCTGGCATGTGCACCTGGAGGGGGACTTGAGCTCCGGCCTGATGGCGGGCGCCTCTATCAGGTGCGTCATCTGCTTCTCCGCACATCCAAGAGTGGGGCAACAGGCACGTTCGGAGGGCTCGTGCTGGGGAGATAGGGCCGGGGCCTCCCACCGCGTGCGCCCTCCACGCGTCCCCTCGTGCCACGCAGCCTGCGCGCGGCTTCACCGTGCCCGTGCTGGCCTGTCCCCACGCGCGGCACAGGTGCCACGCAGCTGCCCCTTCCCACCGGCGTACCTGCTCCCTGGGGATGCAGCCCGGCCGCAGCGGCATTGGGGCGTTTTGTTTCCGCACCCCGTTCTTCCTCTTTATTCCCCCCTTCTCACCAGCCTGAGGCAGACTGCAGCTCTCCAGTTCTGTCTCTCCAGCACCGGGGAGGCATCAGAGGAGACCTGCAAGTCCTCGCCCCGACGGCTTTTATTACACCTAGCCCTTTCCTCAGGAAGGGGATATCCCATGAACCACAGTGGAAAAGCCAAAGGAGCACAAAGGGTGTTGAGTACAGGGTTTGAACAAGCTGCAGCCCACTCATGGATTTAACTCAAAATTTTGACAATGGAACAAAAACATCATTGCAATGAGACAGCTGTTTTTACTATCAAAATCTCTCAGATCAGTTCGACTGCAAAGTGTGTTCCTACAATCCAAAGGAGACAAAGCTCCCAGCATCAGTTTGGAGCTGGCAGGCTTCCTAGCATGAGCTACCTCCCGCCGGCCTAGAAAAACCAAAGCGCTCTCAGTTGTTATTCCCCATCAGTTCTCAGCGCTAACCCCCTGATTTCCCCATGGATTATCTGCAGTTCTGAGTTTACACCGCTCTCACATTATATTTGGAGAGATCGCTGGTTCGGGGGGCTTCCTTGCTGCCTTTCTTGCCTGTAATCGTGGTTCTGCTGAGGAGTCTCTGAAGTATGAGAAAGCCTTTAAATCCATCTTGAAAAAAAATCTTTTCCTTTCCCCTGCTGCTCTGCCCAAAAAACTGATTGCCACATTAGCTCCTTTTGAAGCTGGTCTTAACAAGTAAGTTCATATATACTAATCATCTAAAAATGCCTTGCATGCAAAATTCACTCGACCCCTGATTTCACAACGTATTTGAATATATGCTTAGTTTTATGCATGTGAATAGTCCTACAACAATCAATACAATTATTTACTTAAGCGCTTAAAGCCAGGCAGGTATTTAAGAAGTAGTATTGTTTCTGGTAATGCCACAGAAAGCCAGTCAGAGACCAGGACCTCATTGTTTGTACAGCACCCTGCACAGAAAAAGACACTCCTTGTCCCTTTCAGTATAAGTAATTTTTGTAACTTGTGAATTGGTGCCAGAAACACCTTTCCTGAGCTGGTGGGTAAACATTATTTGTCTGCTCTGATATCCTTTCTATTTACTAAAAACACTGTATGCAATATTTAGAAAAGTAGGTAAGGGCACAGTGGGAAAAGGGTGCAAAGCGGAAGATAAAGGATGTTTTTCAATTAGGAATCTTAAGTATTTTCATCATTGTTAGTATCCAGCAAAATACCTGTAGACCTTAAAAGCCATTTGGAAAGGCAAGGGAACAAGGTGGTTTCTGCCCCACAGATGAGACTCTGGGTTGGGGTGCAGAGGTCATCCAGCTGCATGGGATACCGGGCTGCAAGGCAAGAGAACGTAGGAGCAAGTCCTAGTAGCTGGCTCAATAAAAGCCTCCATTGCATCAGGCTGGGTCATCGACAGTCGGATGATGCCAGGGATGGAATTTTTTTGGTCGAAGACCAAGCCAGGTTTAGAAGGGGGTTTGCCTGACTTGTTACCCTGTGCTTATTCCCATGTTCCATAAGCTTAAAGAATAAAGGGAAGCTGTGCAGAAAGCTCCACGTATTCACCAAATGGAAATGCTCCCAATCACCTGGCTAGGTGACAGTGTCCTGGACAGACTGAGGAGCTGACCCTGTCCGTAGGGCCCATGGGGAGCCACCTTCTGCCAGAGTCTGGGATCCGGAGAGCTTATCCCATAATGTGGGAGAGCCTACACCTACACCTCAGCCTCTCCTCTGAGGAGAGGAGCTAGATACCAAAGTTTAGTTACTATGGAAAGTGTATTTTCCTTGAGGAAATATTTCCAGTTTCTGCTGTCCACCTTATCAAAATGAACAGTTAAGTCAGTACAAACAACCGTTCCATTTTTAAAAGACAAGAAATAAGCCAATATTTAACTTTAGCATCCTCTCTGACAATTAAGATGTGATGCCACCCTCTGGTACAAACCAAGGTGAGAAGCCCTCGAAAAGGATATGGAGGATTTATTGGGGTACTGAGTATGGTCAACCCCAAGCATAGAAACACCCTGAGTCAGACCCTGAGTGTCACGAAATTGCTTTACAAAGCGTAAGATTTTAAAAGCAATGCATCTCGGGCTCTTACTAATTGTTCTCTGGCCCTTGGGTTCATGTTTTCAATTTCTCTTTGCAACCACAATGCTGAGTAACTTACTTGTCTTCTAAAATTAAAACTGAGAATATCACATTTTCATGTTTTCACATGATGCCAGAGCTCAGGCTTTGTGGGGGGGAAAAAAAAACAACAAACCCAAACCACCCCAACCCTCACATTTTAGAAGACTTTCAACAAAATTGCGAAAGTTGGCAACCATAATATTTCCTAACACATTATTTTGTGGACTGCAGTGAAATTTCATTCTCAAGGCTAATGGTTGCTTCCTCTCTGGTAAATGCCCAGAATTGCTGCTGCTGTTATTGTTAGAACATCATTAATTTATGCAGTGCTTTAAAAACAGAGGAGAGGTACTCTGTCCTCAAGTAATTAGAGGATAAATAACACAAGCTAGAGACTATTTTGACTTTTGTTTGTTCTACAGCTAAACAGAAATACTCAAAAATAGAGCTATTTCATGTATTAGTCCTCAATCCTGCAAGGTACTAAGGGTCTGAGTCTGGAAAGACTTTTAAACATATATTTAATTTTAATACCATCAGACTGCCCTCAGTGTAATGAAGCACTTAATACAGTACTGGCTATTTAACAGGAGTGCCATCCGAGGGGACTTAATGGTGCTTTACTTGGTTGCACTTTTGATGCCACAAGGCTCAACACCTTATAGGATGGGTTCTTCCAGGGATGACAAGAGCTGTGTCAGGATCCCAGTGCTAACATCTCACATTCAGCATTCAGAATCAGAGCCACCAATTTCAAGATTATTATTCGTATTTCTAAGAAATACTTGTTTGCAAAGTCGGAGGCCACAATATTAAATAAACTGTTAGATGGGTCTTTAGTACTGATGATAAACCAATATGTGTTGTTTAGCCTGCTTCATCAAAATTCAGAACATTTGTAACTGATAAACAAAGTGCATGTTAGCTATTAAAGCTCAAAATTAGGCAGGCAGTAAAAAGTAATCTGAGAGGAGGACTGTAGCTACTGATACTATTGAAGCTGGTCTTAAAACATATGGTTTCCAATCGTTGACACAATGCACAAAAATAAAACCCTGCAACTGAGGAGTGCCTGATCTTTTCACCACTAAATGATCAAATACGCCTGTTTGTTTTTTAGTTTTATGTCCCCTTCCTCTTTCTGGTTTTTAAAAGTAGAAGCTTGCTATTTTATATTAACTGAAGATTTGGCCCTTTGTACTGGCTACAGACGGGCTTCATTAATCAATTTCCACTACTGGCTTGAAATGAAAAAAACCCAGAATTTTTTACTTCTTTTTTTTTTTTTAAATACCCTCCCACTATTTTGCTTGGAATTTCTCCTGTAGAAACAAAAGATCCCTCTATTCCATCCTTCCTGTTCCTCGTGCTTTAGCAGAAAAATGATTTGTACTGTGAAGAGAATGAAATTTCACAAATAATACGTCCATTGACAAAAAATTTATGATTTGTTGCAGGGTGGGATGCTGCCACTCTTTACTGCAGACAGCCATCTCTAACAATAGGACGAAACCCAATTTCACCTGTGAGCACAACTGCATAACAATTAGTTTGCATGGGAAGGTATTAAAATGGAAAATAAGTTTTGTGACCATTTTGATCTTTTTTTTCCATAAGTTTTTTTAGCAGCTCTTTCAATAACATAATAGGAGAGCAAAATGCTTGTGTTGTGCTGCCTTCTTAGCTTGGGATGGAGCATTATATGCAAATATACCCTCTCTGCTGACTTGCTTCGGCACATGCAGTTATGAACCGTGTTCTGCATATGGGAAATGGCAATATTTTAACGTTAAGATTTGAAATGTTATTTTGATTACTGGTAATGAAAAAATCACTAGCAAGAATTTGGACACTGATCCATTTGGGGAGAAGGTGCGCGACCATGGGGTTTTTGACACTAGAGCAGAGCTGGGAAATGCTGGCTGTTCAATTCTAATCAATATGTACATTGTAAGTCAGATTAAGAAAACTTGTATTAAGTTTTAATAAAGGACCATTCCCTTTGAAAATAGAATGTATTTGTGGTCCAAAAGGAAGACACATGGTCTGCTCATGTGGCTGTGAAGGAAAATGGAAGGTATTTGTCCAGTTGTTTTCTCATGGGTGGTTAGTTTTTTGTTTTGGGTTTGGTTTTTTTTTCAGGTGAAATGTGTTGTAGATATCAGCTTCCTCCTCAGGGAAGACTTCTGAATTCCGCAGACTGGCAAACCTACTCATAAATTACAACCTTTGGCTTTGTTTCTTTATGACTAGAGCAGTGTGCATGAGGCAAAACGTAATTCAGGGACATCACTGAAGTTGCTTCTGACCCATATAAGGTTGCATCTGCCTCCAGGTAGTTGATGTTATAGTAAGCCAAAAAAAGCTGACTTTTGGGTGGACTCCAAATTAGGCACCGATTAGCTTTTGATGCAAGAGCATCGAAGTCCCTCAGCTGTTGCTGCGACAGCAGCTCAGCAGCACCACTGGTACGGAGCAGCTGACTAGCCTTCCAGGAATCTTCCGTTTAATTTATCTTGCAGAATTGGCAAGTATTTGGAAAGTTCACTCACACGTGAATCAGAAGCCATCCTTCCATCTTTACATCAGATTTTGACTGCAAGGAGGAGTTTGATTTTAGGAATCTGAATGCAAGCGCTCTGGAACTTTTTTTAGCATGCCTGTCCCCATGGGAATGAAGCCTCATTATTATGTACGTTAAAATTGATAATCAAAGACAAATGCTTCAGTGTCTTATTTTAAACTTGGAGAATGTTTACCTAAATTCTATCTACTTTTGTTCAAGAAATCTCATGTGGCTTTCTGAACTGTACTCTAGCGAACTTTAAGTCACGTTATACCTGATGGAAAAACTAGGGACAAATTCAGTTGTACTTTCAATGTAATTTAACTACACCATAGAAACGGGCTTTCAAACCTTTCATCGAACTGATTTACGAGCGGAACTAAGGTTTGCTTAGTACAACATTTTCACAGTAAGAGTTACATTCCCACAAAAGGGAATGCTGTCAGGTAGAATGACCGTGAGTCAATTCTGCCAAACTAATTGCTCTGTTCAGATGCGTCAATCTGGCTGCCTCAAAACTTTAATTAGAAAATTTAACATAATATTTTAAAAATTGGTCCAAAACATGGCTGTTAAATATTTTAAGACAAACTGAGAATACAATGGATGCATAAGAGCATTTTGCTATTTTCCTATCATTAATATTCATTGGACTTTTAAATTTGTTTTACAAACTAATGCAAAGGCAGAATGTTCTATGCTGAAGAACTGGAACGCACCAAAGGAGATGTGCTTCCAGAGTGCAATTTATACTACATTTAATGAATGCATGCGATTACAAGCTGTAAAGATCCACCCCAAGTTAGAAGCGTAAGTGCTCTTTCCTAACTGCCATGCAAATACAATGAAATTTAAGCAACTTGGATCTAGTTAGGTAGTGCTAGGAAATCACAAATAGTCTATTCTTCATTCTTTTTTATCGAGAAGAAACACAATAGTTCCCTTTCTGTTTATTACAAGGGAGATCATTTGCATCTTGCTAATCCATATTATGGACAGGAATAAGCCACATCCTCAATCTGTGAGATCGAGAGCTCCATGCACCCTTCCGATAACTCATTGGTCACCCTTTAGAAGTGTAAAGCAAGTAAATCAATATGATTTATAGTTATGGGAGCAATTCTCTGCAGATCAATTTACTTAGGATAATTCTTTTAAAAACTCACCCTGGTAAAGTGTTTCCTTTTCTTTCTGTGCTCAAGAAGATAATTAGACTAAAATGTTCCCTTATGCTCCAAAAATGTGACTTTGCATGATCTAATTTTTACTTAGTTTTTGTTCAAGCCTACACACACCTTCCACTACTGGGCACTAGTGCAGTGAGTGCTCAGGCAGGAGGCTGCACTTTGTGTCCGTCCTTAGCAGAGAGAGGGGACAGGCAAATATCTGCTCTACGTGGCACAGTTCCACATTGACCCAGGAGATTCACTTATCTGCTATGCTATAAGCAGAATAACCTGGGGCTTTCAAGAGAAGTTATTCTAAATTGTGGGAGGTAGTATGATAACATCTCCATCTGGTTTACAGCAATTTGAGTATTCCTACTGCCTTGTTTATACCATTTGAAATATCTAATGAATACAATATGGTATCCCCAAAATAATATTGCATATAAGGCCTGTAAATTTAAAGTAAAAAGTATCTTAAAAGAACTTAGCACATTACCTCTCTATAAACGTTAACTGAGTGTTCCTTGTAATGCTTTCCTGAGGTTCTGTTACACCCAGCAAGCAGACGGGGAAGTACAGGCAGCAGGGATGCTGAAGCATCGCTAGAGATCCAACCCAGTGGTCAAGCTTTCTCCTGTTCCATTGTATTTTGTCACTGTTTTCCCCACTCCCAACAGCTCTTCACTTAAAGTTTATGTTTTTCAGGGAGCAGCAAATGCTAATAGATTCCTAAGGGAAGGCGTTCTGGGGACCAAGTGTGACCCCAGCACAGGCAGCGGTAGATGCTGGCAACGGGGCCATTGAGAGCCCCAGACACCTTAAGGGAAGGTGACCCAGGAACGAAGCGTGACCCCAGCACCAGTAGTGATGGATGCTGGCAACTGGGGCCCATTGAGAGCCCCAGACCAAAGAGTGATGAACCAGGTCCAGGGTCCATCCAGGGAGCCCAATCAGAAACAAAAGCAGAAGGGGCCAAAGAGAAGACCAGAGAGGAGCCACCTACAGCACAGGGCTAAGGCCCACCCAAGAGTCAGGGCTAGAGACACAAACACCTCCAGCCCAGACAAGGGCTGGGTACCCTGGGGCTGAGCTTAAATAGAGCTCCTGGGCCATGGGCAGGGGCTGTGGGTCCCAGGTGAGGCTGGTCAGGGCAATTAAGGCCTCTTGATACCTTTAGGGCCCTGACAATATCTGGAAATAGGTGAGGTCCAAATTCATGAGTTTGTTTGCTTGAGTTTTGTACAGGACATGAGCAAACAGGTCGGGGTAAACGAGGAGCCACCTAACAGCTTAGGCTTGCATCCAATTTTTCAGAACAAGGTGGTTGTGCAATTGCGGCCTCGGTGTGAGCAGACCTGGGGATCAGGTGTGCGGCAGCTGGAGACGGGCTTGGTGCAAGCCAAAGAAGTGCCCCACGGTGACCCCTGTGATTGTACACTGCGGGTACCCGGTATCTGCTGGTCACCAGCGTTTTACTGCGCCTCACTGGATTTTGTTATTGAGATGGATCTACCAACTCTTGACATAGATCAAACTGGCCCCAAGGGTTGTGCTTATGGCTGGGGCTGCACCCAAAAGGGGCAGCAATACGGAAGGCCCAGGTGGAAGAAGTTGTTCTATGAAACTTTTGAGCCTCTTTCTTCTGCACACAGTCCCTGAGAAGACCCAAGACTTTTATGTTTCTCCAAAACAGTTTGAGGTCCCTTTATAGCAAACTCTTGCACTGAATGAGATGGATTGTTTTGCTGATAAAATATTGTGTGGTAGCCGCACTGCTCTTTTAGAATATATGTTTTTAGAAAATGATATATATTTATATATATTTACAGTCACTTCTTTTTTGCATTTACGAACTGATGGAAAATAATGTCTTGGTTTGGGAGAAAATGATTTTGCCGTCAGATTTCATGAGCCTCTCTTCATTCATTTCAAATGTTGCCCATTTTAACATTAACTTGCAGAGGCCCCGCATGCCAGTACAATACAGATCAGAAATATTGAGTGCATTACAAGTAGCAGGTTACACTTCAAAACACTTGGTTCACAGTGTTCAGGACCATTAATCATTTTTATTATTCTAAAAGACTGAAAGGGCTTAGAAACTTTGCCTAGGAAGCAGTATAGATTCTGAACAGCTGCACTACGATTCCTGCTCACATTAGGTTTTGGACAGACCATTGATTTTCAGTAAATGTTCTTGGCGGCCAGGAAGTGCTGAAACTGGCAAACTTTCTCTCACAAACTTTTTTTTTTTTTGCTTCTGAAATGAAAAACATGCTGGTTATTCTGATTTAGATCATCAGTATGGCCCTGATTTACCACTACATCACACCGTCATAAAACTGGAGTATCAAGGGAATTTAGTTACAGACCAGACAAAATCAAATTCACTGCAGGGACCATATATACTATTTTTGTAAAATCTTTTTTTTGAGTCTGTGTTAATAGGCACTGTGTATGTAAACTTTTGCATATGTTTTTTCTTTGTTGTTATGCCAGTTGTTAGTAAAGAAGATACTCGATAGAATTTGTCTCTATGTGAATTCAGATCTTCAGAACAGACTGAAAAACATCGCACTTGAAGAAATATGCCCACAAACTAACAAACGAAAGTATGGTCATTACCCATGCAATTGTATGTACACTAAAATTACATTTAATGTCTGTGTATATTTTTGTATACTTCATTCTGCAAATGAATATACCAGCCACCGTATGGAAAGATGGCAGGATACTTTATGCCAGGCTTCCTTCCTGGAAGTTACACTTTATTACTTGTAAACTGGAAAATACAGCTTGCATTGTTCCCAAACCTGTGTAACTGTTTAGGAAGAGAAGCATATAGAACTAGGCTACATTTTTAAGAGAAAATAGGACTGTAGTTTGGACTTGAACGCTGGACTTAAATGCACAGGGAAATCTCAGTTCTACAGAAAACCTAAGAAGGATCCATATCCGAAAATGGCATTCTAATTAAATCTTTTCAAGAGAGAAAGGGGGTAAATCAACACAATTTACATCCCCTAGGCAGAGAAATATCACTTTCTTTCACGTTTTTCTTTCTCTTTTCATGCTGCTTACAAGCCATATTGTTTTTTGTAGAGAGGGAGAAAGTTAAGACATTGGAAACCCTCCTGCCCTGCCAGCAGAGGTGGAAAACAAAAATGTTCAGTTGCCAAAACCTGAAATCATGTTCTGAACGAGTGCAGTATAAAGCAGCAATATTTTGATATTTTCATTTGAGCTATTTAAAATGGAAATAGAATTATATCATATTTGAAAACGTTTCTGGAAAACAAAAAAAATGGCAGTTTTTGTAATTGGATTTTTCTTGAAAAAAGTTCATACGAAGAGTACTTATGCTAAAAGAAGTAGACGTATTGTAGGTTGGTTAGTGTGAAATCCTGCAGCCAGAGAAACAGAAAGATTTTCTGTATTTGGCATTTGCAGTCCGCTAGAAATCTTCATGTAGCAAAGCATGGGAAAAAGGAAATTCAAATGGAACATTTGATATGATTTGTCAAATATTCAACATAAAAAAGACCCCCATTTCCTATCTCAGTAAAACTAAATTTAGTGGTTTGGGGTTTTTAGTTTCTGAAGACAGGCAATTACACAAAAATCTCTTTTCTTTCTTTCTTTGTTGTTAATTTTTCTGATAGAGTAAGTTTCTAGTTTTCATTGCTTTCACAGTCTCAAAACCCACTCATGCTGAATGAAACAAATAAGGTCTCTTGAACCTTGTAACTTCTAAAATCTCACGATTCTTAAATGAATGTCACTATTTTGAGTGTGGAGGCCTACATTGTTATGATTTAATGCACACGTGGTTGGCACAGCTGCAGAAGGGTATCAGACAGCGAGCCCACTCCGTCTTATTTAAAGACCCACACATTTTTCATCTCTCATTGGTATTTTTATTTCAGCAGCATTTGATAACCCATTTTCCTGCACTTTTACATAAGAAAATAGTGCCTGTCCTGAAGAGCTGAGATTTTAACAGCAGATGGAAGGGGGGAGAGGGAAGAGAAGGGCTACCCTGTCCTTTTTGCTCAGATCCAGGTCCCCAACAGCAAAGTTGGGATAGAGTGTTCTGCCAATTTCTAACACTTTTTTTTTTTTTT
>VZTL01057519.1:0-38468 GCA_013400535.1 Scopus umbretta | reverse complement strand
TTTTTTTTTTTTTAAGACAGTCATGCTTTGCTATTGCACAGAAAACCAATTTGATGCAGGGTGCCACTTAGAAAGTAAATTTGTGTCTTGACAATCTTCCACCAAAGCATGTCCAACTTCCCAAACTGCTTTCTTTTGTTGCTTTTGGGATGAACTTGACTTTCATCACAGAGAGCCCTCTCCTTTGTTTTCAAAGGCTTTTCCTGCCAAGCAAAGTAACTGTGTTTCTCAAGCACAGTCCTCTGAAGGCACTGAAGCATGTTGAATTCACAAGAGTAATTTGTTCCCTCAGGCTGTATATGTCTTGTATTAAAAATTACAAGATGAGAATCTATGGCTGTGCTGAGAGCACACACTGGATTTGTTGTATGGTGAGAAGAAAACAGGTTATGGCTAATCTTGTTCATTCGTTGCAGATAAGAAAGGCGCTGCCCTTTCTGCTTTTTTGTTTTCTTGGTTCAGGATCAAATCCCCATCTGTCCGTCAACGTGAACAATTGTGTCTGAGTCAAGAGTGCTTTGATTAAAAATGATATGGTTGGAAACACCCTCTTTGCTGAGAAGAAATGAATAAGGAAATGGCCCTTATGTGTGAGCTTCTGGGGAGAGACTGTCTGCTGAGCTCACAGGCCAGTCAAAATATGCTTTCTGGCAGGGAAATTAATAAATAGACCAGCTTCAGTAGATGGAGACTTAGGGCAAGAGACTAATGTTGTTCTAAAATTCTTTTGGGTTGGAACAGAAATCCAATTTTAATGAGGTCATAGTAGAAAATTAATTTATTTTCTATCTTCCAAACAGTATCTTCTTTGTTAAACAAGAAGATTGGAGAGGGGGTTTTTTAATAATTATTTTTGGTATATGCTTAAAAATGTGTAAAAGCTCTGGCCCCTTTCATTTCCTGAAGACAATCATGTGATAACCTTAAGTGGACCACATAAATGTATTAATCTCATATCCCTAAGTGTTATGGAGAATTGAGAAACCTCCATACTTTGGCTTTCCTCTGTACGGGCTGTCAAGAATGATATGAAAGGAGTGGTTTTGTAGTGAAAATACAAAACTGCTGAGTAACAGCAACATGAGTATACAGGGACCTGTTATGGAGTAGTCTCCAGTGGAAGTGGTGGAAACTCCATCATTCAAAACATCAAAGTCTTATGACTGCTGAGAGTCTCACAGTACCGGGTGTTTTTCCTAAATCTCCAGCTTCTGGAATCAATGAATTTGTCAGCAGTTCCACGTACCTTACATAAGCAAGCACACAGATGAGCTACTAGCTTTCCTACTTGTCGAGAAAAGCTCAGAAGTGAGACTCTGAAAGATTCAAATACTAAGAAATACAAACAAGTAACAGTTCTTGATTTTGCAGGTCTGGCAGATCTTTATATTTTGAACCTGCGAGTTGCCCATACCTCAACAAATAAAAACAGTGGCCTATGAAGTGTCCACAATAAAGAAATGTCAGCGTTAAGAGGCGGTGTTGGCATCCTGGGATCCCAACATCCTTTAAACACTCCCTGCTCATCCTTTGCCTGTGGCTCTCTGAAAATGCACAGTTGTTCGGTGTGTGTTTTACAGAGCTGGTTGTGAGGCAGTGAGGAGGTACAGTGTGAGTGCTCGATGAGTACAGAACTGCTGGGATGCACATCTGGGTCTTGGCTTTGGGTCTGTCACGACCGGGGTATGAATGTCAGCATATTTCTTAATCACTGGTTTTATGAGTGCTTTCTGTGTTCTGTTTTCCACATGAAGTGTGAAAGCCCTCCTCATCAAAATAAGCCTTTTTTTAACAACAGATTTGGCATCATACCCTCAAGTGAGTAGATAACTCTCTGGCGGCAGTCACAGCTGACCCAGCAATGGAAAGAGGAGCCTCTTGAAGCAGATGATGTCTGATGGCTCCTCACTGCGTGCAGGCAGGTAATGCTTTATCATATGTATGAGTCTCGTCTGGATTTTGGAAGGAAATTAAATGAAGGCAAGGCAGATATTTGGGGTGACTTGATGGAAGTAATGGTATAATAATGATGCATTAAATTACTCTATTGTGGTCACAGAATGGTCTCTCTGTTCATCAGTTCCGGATAAATCTCAGTGTGTATCCTTGCTGCAGACCCTATTGTGACTGATAACTTCCAGCAAAGGCAGAAACACAGCGTAATGCAGCTCCGTTACTACAAGTGCCTTTAAAGTGGCTGCAGAGATGCCTGGAGTTCGTTTATACACACCCTTCTGCAAAAACCACCTAGGATTTTGTGCCAGCGACCGCATGGCCAGGGCACCATTAACTCTCTGGTGGCTGTGCCTAGTACCACATTTGCACTGAAAATGAAGGGTGCACCCTGCCAGAGCATGTCATGCAAATTAAAATGCACTTAGAAGTAGATTCCTAAAATTTCAACTCCCAGAGAGGCTGAGCTAGTCCTGCTGGGATATGAAGCAGTGATTCCCAACCATGTTTCAAACTTGCTGCTTTGCTCCTTAAGCCACCACCTGGCAACTGATGCCTGCACTAAATGGAAAAGTGTATTCTTTACATGCAGACGCAGTTTAATGTCTGCCAAAGTTTTTTTCACCTCCTCTTCTACCCTGAGCCATCACCTGCTAGTGCTTGTGCCGTGCAAATTAGAGAGTTTTCTTTATGAGTTGCACATAAAATCCACACCTCTGGTCATGCATGAGAAACTGCTGAAAGAGCCCAATAGAACCCTGAACGTGTTCCATGTTTTATGGACAAGACCTTAAGGTTGTTTGCTTTTCAGAACTGCACCATGTGTCATGCCTGACCCTGCTGGCACTCACAGATACTGAATGACACACTCTTGGCAGTGGACCCAGCTGGCTAATTATGCATACAGTTTACCTACATACTGGTTTTAAAAGGAGCCCAATTAAATGATCCAAGGGGTCAGAAGAAAAAATGAAGGCATTACTAGAGGAGTGAAACCTTTTCTACCTCCTGAGGCAAACCTAACTATTTTCACAGTGCTCAGGAAAAGCCAAAACAGAGTAGATGTTTTCCCTCTAAAAAGAAGCATACTTTGCTCCTTATTGGTGTTGATCATCATCACCCTTGGCATTCATTTTTGTTATCATAGAATCATCAGATCCTTAAGGTTGGAAAAGACCTCTAAAATCATCTAGTCCAACCATCAACCCAACACCACCATACCTACTAAAAGAGGGATTCTTCATTACAGAGATAATTGTAATTATTCATTAATTAATCCCCCCTTTATGACAAGCATTCTTTATTACAATTATTATTATTTATGCCTACTAAAAGAGGGATTTTTTTATTACAAAAAGAGGGATTCTCATGCTATTTGAATATTATTTTAATGCTTATCTTTTCTTCATTCAATAGTGGTCAGCTTCTATGGGGTTATTTTTACAGAAGTGCTAATTTAGGTGAGAAAAGATAACAGAATCCGTCTCTTCTTCTCTGCCACACGTGTTGACCTTTTTCCTAGTTGGGCTGGTATAACCCTAGTGTCATTTATGGAACAGAATGGGCTTCCCAAATTAGTCTGTCTCCGAGTTAAGCAGACATTTCCGAATCAAAGTTATCTGTCTAACAAAAGAACAAAAACCATAAGAAATCTTATTACAACTTTTGACAACTATGAGGGACCTTCCTGAGTTTAGGAGACCCACCAAGGGGTTTGCATGGGCCACTGCTAGGCACACGGTGCTGAAAGGATCAGCAGTGCCCCGCTGCAGTGCCCCACAGTTTGCAAATGCTCAGGCACAAGCTGTGGTCCCAGCTCTGCAGGCCAGTGGTCACCAGGCAGTGCAGGAGCAGTGTGGGGATGTTTCCAACCTTAAAGCATTTGCCCTCTTAGTTTTAATCCATAGCAGTGATGAGTTTTCTCTGGAGGTGTACCCAGCCCTTTTGGGGGACATACCTCTTGCAGAATAGGACATGAACTTGAGTTTCCTTGATTAAATCTTGTGGCATGCACACTTTGACAGTTGCCCAGCAAATGCCCTCTGCATTTGACAGTGCGAATCCAAACATATCTCATGCCGCTGCTGCCTGGGCAAACTATTTTTCCTTCTGGTGCCTATAAAATAGCTGGAAAAACTTCTTGGGGGAGAAAATTTTCTGGAAACTCTAAAGTGAGCTGAATTCCCCAAGTCATTACACTTGGTTAGTGTCTTTCACAACACTGCTAAGCTCTAGCTAATGGTATGCATAACCCCGAAAAGCAGAAACAGAAAGACAGGAAATTATGGCTGAACTAGTGTTTTTCTTAGGGCGTTTGTGCTCACTGTTGGAGCAGCCAGTGCCAGGTATTGTGAAACACAGGGAGAAGCCCCTTTTCAGCTAAGTTGCTGTTTAAAATTCAGCCAGATTACAGTGAGATATGAAAATCTCCAGAAGAGGTATCCCGTAAAGGCAGAAAGCTGCTTCATGAAGTGTCACTTGCCTCTCTGGGAGCCTTGTGCACACCCAGGTCGTAGTCCCTGTGAATCTGGCAGTGCTGCTAATCCCACAGCTCCAGCATCACAGGGAGGTTCCCTTACTGGTATAAGAAAAAGTCAGTTGATGCTTAAAACAATCATAAAGTGCTTTTTGAGCTTTTAAGGGTTTAGATTGTCCTCATCACTGCGATTTTCAATATACTTCATATATTTCAAATTAAGTCGTATGTCATTATCTGGTAACATACCATTAGGGCTGTTGCTTTAAAGAGAACTTCAAATGCTGCAACCCTTGGGAAAAAGCTCTGCATATTCCAGTAGGTGCTTCTCTGGTTATCTCGATCTGTCTTATGGACCCCTCTTTAAAAATGCCTAATGTGCATGGCAATTCACAAAAATGCGACTCTAATCGACAAGCCTTGTTACCGTGAGCATGCAGCCGTCCTGTTTCAGGACTCCCAGGAGGTCTGATGAGTCCCTTGCTCATGCTGATACCTGATGCACACATTGCAGTGTTTAAAACAGCCTGAAGTCAGGCCAAGTCACCGGCCATCAGTTTTCCCAGGGGATGTAAAGCACAATAGAGCAACATTTGCTGAAAGTCATGTTAAGGGCTTGATGAGTTACTCATCTTCCACTCTTCCCCAGCCTGGTGTCTCCCCACAGACTCTCCCCAGCTGAAACTTTGCCGTCTGTGTGACTGGCCAGCCAAACCCCTGCCTTCTGCAGGTTATTCAGGGCAGGGACCAGCTATTGCTTTGAATAACAAGGAGGAGGGAAGGAGCAGCAGCAGGAGCAGCCCTTAAACCGTCACAAGGTGTGAAAAAAATCAAATGCAGTTGTTGGGCAGCCATGTGAAAGGATTAAAAGCAAGGACAGCAAATTGCTCCCAAGTACATATTGACAAACACGAGCTTGCAGCCTTAAACACTCCCCAATTAAAAGTAGCTTCTTCCAAATTTTGACAGAGAAGTGGTGGAGTCTCATTGCACCATTTGGCTCCAATTGTTTTTTAAGATCTTGATGTAGCAGCCAAATCTTTTTATTACAGGACAGATGAGTCTTGCACGGCCTAAGGAACTGTGCAGACAAATACCTGACATACAGTTTAGTGAGCGCCATGAGGAACAGATCAAGCTTTGCTCACGCGTGTTGTTCATTTACACCTTGCATCACACACAGCCCAGTGCCTTCATCTCAGCTTTGTACTAAATCTAGACAATGAGCCTGATTCACCACTGCATTCCTTTATTTTTACCTCAGGATAATTCCATTTAAATCAGAGTACAGACTGGACTAACCCAGTGGTTTTTGTGCCAAAGAAATCAACACTACAAGCCTTTGAGCTTCCTGACCTGCTGTTTTGGTTTAGCCTTCACTTTGGGGTTTTTTATCCTACTTGGGGATCTTGATGGGTTCATATTTGTTGGAGGCTCCTCTGTTGTCTCAAGAGAGCCAGTTAGGTGCTAGAATTAAATACTGAATGACAGATTTTTCATAGCATGGGAAGAGCAAAACAAAACAGCTGTCTGCATAAACCTGAAGGAGCAGGAACTAGACTGCTCTTTAAAAATAAACTTGGCATTGGAGATGGTGACTGAGATAAAGTTATAGCCAAAAATGGTGAATATTTAGGATGCTCAAAAATATTCTTATGTTAGTGGTTTGCAAATGTGGAAACAATATATTCAAGCTTTATTTTCTTTAGCGTGTTCTTTGGCTTAAAGTGAAGTTCAACATTCAAAATGACCATGTAATAATGGAACAGTTTCAGTCGATCTGCTGTTTTTCTGTATTCAGTCAGATCCACTGCCTCTTGTGCCAAAAATAAGTTTTTACTGATTTTTACTTCTGTTAGCCTGAAAGAACCAAAACAACAGAGAATCAGCAAACTGAGGATTCAGTTATACAAATACAAGTCCACTAAATTCACCTGTTTAAACTCATTAAGGCAGTGGGGTACCATGAATATTGCTGAGATTCTAATTTGACCTACAGAATAATGCACAATGAAGGTATAGGGCTGAAAGAACTGACACACACACACAAAACAGACTTTGATCGTGGTAATTTAATTCTTATTAAACAATATTTACTTGTAATATACATATATTTTTATATGGATATCAAAGTGAGGCGCGGTACATACTCCATGATGATCTTTTTATAAAGATGCTCTTCAGAGCCAAACTGTACTTTTGTCTGCATTGCAGCACTGATGGGTTCTCATTTGCTTAATCAAAAAATTCCTCTTCCCCATCAAAGTACTTCAGCCCTGGCCCAGGCTGAGCTGCTCCATATGTGAAAGCACACTACAGTCCCTGCAGTGTGTTTGTCCCCAGCTCTGCCGCGGGATGGCAGGAGAAGGGACATTGCACTGGGGAGATGCTTTTTCTACCAGAGTCAGGAATGAATTACAAGAACATTATTTGCCATTTGCCATCAGCCATTGATAACTTTGGTCACCATATTCATTACCTGCTGAGCTGCTCATGTGAAAAGGGCCATACAGGTGTCAACGGCCATCTTCATGCATACGTGGAGCAGGAAGAATGAGTGAGGCTGAAATTTCTGCAACTGTGACTATTTTTGCATGACCATAGGAAAAGACAGGACCATTTCAACA
This sequence comes from Scopus umbretta, assembly GCA_013400535.1. NCBI lineage: Eukaryota > Metazoa > Chordata > Aves > Pelecaniformes > Scopidae > Scopus > Scopus umbretta. Next base: position 31,412 of record VZTL01057519.1, on the reverse strand, counting down.
GCTTATGGGGTCTGCTTGGAAGGCCATATCCCAAAGCACAGTTTGACAGTCTTTGTGCAGACACAGTTTTGACTGTGTGCAAGGGGGATGTTAACTCCATATTGGGGAGGAACTGGGAGGATTCCGTTTCCAGCTCTGATATTTCATTTCCCAGGATCTTGCAAAAATGTTTCCCAGTCTGACGTGTGAGAGAGTGTCTACTCTGGTTATCACTCAGCTGCAGAGTACAATGAGGCCCAAATCCAGAGGTTAAGCTTAGCTTAAACTGTCGTAATCAACTCATTTGTGTGTCTAAACCATCTGTTCCTGTCTTTGCTCAGTTTTCAGGGCAGCACAAGAATGGGTCACAGGTACACAAATCTTTCAGCAGGGAGGTACTTGGTTTGGAGGCTATGACAGAATGTGAAACCACATTAGTTTCACGTAATATCAAGTTTTCCTGCTGGCATTCTCTATGAGTGCGTTTATCAGGGAAGCTGCAAAAAGCTGGAAAGCTGCTCGACAGGAACTTTGAAGCAGAACTGAGGTCCATTCCTCAATGCCATAGCTGGTATGAGAAACGGATGCCTGTTTGTCTCTGTATTTCACATGTATCTCTACTTTCTCTCATGTGCAAGACCCAGTTATCATGTAACTTAGAGAAAAGTCAGGGATACTATAAACTGTCTGGTAATGCACTTCCATTGAAATCATTAAGGTATGCACAAAACTTGTTTATATTACATTTCACAAAATATGTTGAAATTGTTAATTCAAGCACTCAAAAACTAGGATAGTCAAGAATTAATGTTGTAACTTTAATGCAGCCTTTTTTTTTTCCCCTATGCTTGATTCAGTTAAATCATAATTGCATTATCCTCTACTGCTTCATCTACTGGATGCTCACTGGCTATTCAAGATTTTTATGTCCCCTTTTAATATGCGGTCCCAGATGTTTTGTACTGCACATTATTCAAATGCTGCCACAATATGAGAGTTAATTTACTTCTGTACATTTCCATGGTGGTATCACCATCATATCTGAATGCTTCTCAAAATCAATTACTTCACCTTTGCATCAATGCTGCAATAGTCAATCATATTACTAGCCCCCTTTTACAATGAAGTAGAGAAGACAGCTACTCAGCTTCCGCGAGACGCTGATGAGTATTTGCAGACTAGCATTTCTGAACTGCATGAATTAGTCAGACACAGGCAAAGGTGTAGTCACACTAGGGACTGCAAAAGATCCAGACACCATGCTGCTTCCCACAACTCTAAATGTCAAGCCCTTACTAAAAAGAAGGGAGGAGGCAAGAACTTCTCAGTGAAATGTGTGTTAGATTGTTATTTTCACAGTATTTCTATGCTTCAGAGACATCACCCAGGTGGGTGAGAATGTCAGGATCTAAATAGCAGCACTTTGAGCTGCCTAACGTGATGAAAACCTTACACCGACCCTCTGCTCTTCCTCCTGTTTTACCTCCTTGTATAGTGGGCTTATGACCAGAAGAGCCTTAATTAGCTCTTGAACATGTCCTGAAACAGCAGGTGGAATTTATTCCCATCATTCTTTTGTGTGTTCCTTTTTCCCTAAACATAGAAGGAAACTCTCTCCAAGGACTCCCCAGCTGGTATTACTTGTGGATGATGCCCCATCTATTTTTGTTTCTGATGAAATCATGCAGGTCAGTGCTGACAACCACAGCTTGTACTTTGCTTTCTGCAGTCTTAGGGAGGAGATGGTCTGACTTTCTGGGTGAAATCTCTTTGCACTGCTCTGACTGGAGCATATGGCCGCTTGGGTGGCAGTCAGTTACACAGCACATCTGTGAAATCTGGGGGCTGCCTAGTTTGAAGCACTGATGCTATTATATCATGTCCAAACTGCTTCTGAATGGGAACTGATGGTGATACTTTCAGCAAAGAAATACCTTTTCTGAAGCTACACGCAATAGCTAGACTTGTAAACGTCCAGAAGCTATGTAAGAATTTCAGTATATATGTGATTTTGTATATTTCTCTTAATATCAGAGAGATTTCTGACTTTTCAAATAGTGCTAACACTATACAACAGCATGCAAGTTGCACATAAATTAGCTACAATGCATTACAAAAATTAAAATGTTAAGAGGCCTGTTAGATCATGTTCTCCTGCCAGACTCTAAACGTTTCATATAACGCTTTTTCCTATGTGATGGCTTACTACCATTCATGAGAGCATTAGTACACTAATCAAGCATTAGCATTAATCAAAGAGATATTCAATCCTACTCTGAACATGTCTAGATGACAGAGGAGCCAAGATGTTGGCAGATATATATCTGCTTTACTTGTAAAAGCATCATTACTTGTAGATCTTACACAGCAATGGGGGAGCAATTTTAAGAAAATAATTTTAAAACAGATGAAGTTTAGTAGACCTGAGAAAAATGAACTGATATCTGTCAAACTGAGCTACATACCTCCCTTAACCAATGGAGCTTCTGCTTATTGGCAACTCAGATAGCTGGGTTTTTTTTAAAAGACCATTTTCTGTATCTGTTTTCTCCTCTTTCACCTTTGTGATCTCACATGGATGATGCAGATTTTGAGAGAGATTTGAGACTTGCAGACATTGTGGAGCTGGAAATGGAGGCAGTATTTTACCAGATTTCCCTGCAAGCCCCAGACTTACCCTCCCAACTTAGACATTTCTCAGGCACCTACAACTTGGCCAGTAGAAAAGGGACCATATTATTTTTAACTGAACTGCTACAGATATAATAATGACTGCAGTAAATTAAATGAGAAGGAAGGACACCTGTGCTACCCCCTTACTCACTACAGGGCAACGTTTGGAGGTGAGCACAGGCACGGGGGAACATTTACGGTGCTGGAACAAAGACACAGTTGACCCCTGACATCATTTAAAGCTACTTGATGCCAAGGACTTCCTCACTTTTTACGGATATTGAAACAAATAAGTCATGGAAATGATGACTGACCCCAGCCATAAGGGAGCAGAGAGATTAGCTGCTAATATGGAAAGTTACCTGGCCAGCGTTGAGATCAGTCACGAGGGAAGCGGGAGATCAGAGGGAGTGCTGCCGAAATCATGAGGTAATGTGGCTGCTGGTGAAGAGGAGCTGGAGCTCGGGACGACTGGAAGAGAAGAGGAAAAGGTTTTTTCTCTGCTGAAGCCAAAAACGTATGTCATAACGTGGCTGACTGACAGAACTGCATTTTCTAGGATGTGCTTGATATTATGGGAATAACAAGCACCAGGAAGTTAGTGTGAAGTGCACAGGAGGAAAAGCAGTAAATCAAGGACCAGCACAAGGCTGGAAAGCCTCTGCCCAGTCCTTAGCAAAATGTGAGAACAAGGAGTTGGAGAACAGGAAAAAGTCCAAAGAAACTTGCTTGCAGGAGAGTTAGAGAGAAGAAACATGGAGCAGCATGGTGCAGGGATGCCTCTGCTGACAGGAGTACTGCCCAGATGCTCTTCTGGGAGAGACCATATTAAAGAACAACGTCAAGCCAATTAAAAATGGAGAGTATATAAATTTAAAAAAAATCTTTGTAGCAATGTGATTGCATGGATTAATTAGGTGATACCAGTCTTTGTTTAAATACACATCCCACAGAAACTCAACAGGAAAACACAGGGAGCTCACAGGGAGATAATGCATTCTCACTAAAGATTATTTTGGGCTGGAATTTCCACTTTCCCTGAGCATAAGATTTAAACCCTCACTAAAACTGCTTAAATTGATTACAAAGCTGAGGTATGTAAGACTTAATAAACAACAAAAAGAGGACAGGTTTTAAACCAAATTATGGATGTTTTATTGCAAAGAGAGTCAGCCAGTCCATATCTGAAATACATAGACTTAAAATTTAGCAAATGACCATTGACATGAATTGCCTTGGAAAAGACTGAAATACAATTGCTAGGAGGATCAAAGCTTTAAAGATCTATAGAACTGGAAAGGCAATAAAAATTGAGAAAAAGAGAAAACAAGAGGTAAGGCTGAAATCAATTTTTTACCTTTCACACTTGGGATAATCATGATCTAATCCTGCTGAACCTGACCTGAGAAGAATATTCAACATGAGAAGGTGTTTCTTGCTGAAAGGGAGCGAAGGAAACGTGCACATCCTGGTGAAGGTTGTGGCATGCAGACTCAAATCCAGGAAATGAGGAATTAGCATGGAGCCATTCACATGAAAGATCAGAAAACATGTTGTGTGGCATAATATACTGTGAGAGGTCATTCCTACACTTGTTATGAATTATTTTAAGACATAAAGAGACCATGTCTACATTTCTGTCTGTCTGTCTACCCGTAGTGGAACTTCTGTTGAAATCAGATATCAGGTTTTTTGTAGTCTCCAAAATATCACTAAAATTGTGATTTTTGTTAGAACGAATCTTTGCCTTATGATTGCTTATAAGACACTGTGTGGATCACTGTGCAGCGAACTGTTTAAGTCCGATAAATTAGATCCATAGAGGAAACTGATAAAGGATAGGAATGGAACTATGATATTAAAGGTTTGGCTCTCACCTTTTTTTCTTGTTTGTTTGCTATTCAGTCCTGATAATTCACGGGGTTTTGGATAATTTTCTTTCTGAACACTGACTTACACAATTAGTATATAATGTATGCATTATGTTAGCTTAAGTCTTTGGTAATTATGGAAATCTGTCACCCTTAGAGCTGCCTTCTGCTTCCATTCTTGTCTCTGACTTTGGTGGCTGAAATTTCTTTCAGTGCCATAAAATTTAGGGTTGTAAAATTCATATTGTAACTTTAACAGCCACATCTGTTTTAAACATTTTTGTTTTAAGAACTCAATGTGAATTTAATGACAAGGCAATAAAAGTAAAAGTTGAAGGAAATTATCACAGATTTGTAAAGCCATAAGATATGTTTCTGCACTTCTGTGGGCCATCAAATTACAAAGAAACAACCCAATTGCTTTTATTGTAGCAATTCTGCTCTTAAAGCATTTCATAGTTTAATCTATTAGCAAGAATTAACATTTCATTTACATCAGTATTAATAATGACAATTATACTCAGGTGTAGGATATTGCCATTAGCATAGACACCCACACTGTGTTCAGAAAAAAATTAATTCTCTACAGTGCTGCCACTGTATTTGACAGTAATAAATGATAAATTATCACCATATTTTGTGTGCCACCAAATCAATCTACAGAATCAAGAATGTAATGAAAATCACTTTTGCCTTCAGTATCTTGCTACAGATTCAACCTTCCGGATGGTGTAAGTCAAGATGATGTGGCTCTTTATCGCTGCTCGGACCTCGTCTGTACAGCGGAATCATAGAAGTGCTGAGGGTGGAAGGGATCTCTGGAGACCGTCTAGTCCAGCCCCCTGCTCTAAACAGGGTCAGCCAGAGGAGGTTGCTCAAGGCCATGTCCAGTTGGGTTTTGAGTACCTCCAAAACCTCCCTGGGCAACCTGGTCCAGTGTCTGACTACTCTCACCACAAAAAGAGTTTTTCATATGTTTAAATGGATTTTTTTGTGTTTAATTTTGTGCCCGTTGCCTCTTATCCTGCCACTAGATACCACTGAGCCATCTTCTCATCTTCCTACTATCAGATACTTGTAACATTAATAAGGTCCCTCAAGAGGCTTCTTTTCTCCAGGCTGAACAGTCCCAGCTCTAAGCCCCTCTTCAAATGTCAGATGCTCCAGTCCCTTATCTTTCTTGCCCTTTGCTGGACTACGTCCATGTCTCTGTTGTACTGGGGCGCCCAGAAACCTTTAATAACAGCCCATCTAGTGGAAGGTGTCCCTGCCTATGGCAGGGGGGTTGGAACTAGATGATATTTAAGGTCCCTTCTAACACAAACCATTCAATGATTCTATGATAAACTTAATCTGATGTTTAGTACCTCTGACACTGCATCTCCTGGTCCTTCTCTGCCTCTCCTTCTGTCCCTTTTCTGCCTGATCTCTGTCTCTGCTGATAAATGGAGACCAAATGGAAAGCTGTAAAAATCTGTCCTACAAATCTCTTAACGTTGCATGTAATGTTGATCAAATCAGAGTCACATAAACATTTATGTAAATCAATTAGGAGCGAGCAGCCAGGATTCAGGATTGCTTTCAGTATCACTTTCATACCTAAAACCCTTCTAGGCAGACCTGGTTAAACCAGTCAATATGTTACAAGCTGTCTCAGTGCCATCTTTTATGTATGTTTGCAAAACTCATTATGGCAAAGGAAAGGAAGGGGTTTTAAAGAAGAAATTCAATGACTAGAAGCATTTCAGCAACCCATCCTGCCAAACATAATTGCTCCCATGGCCTGACTCTTGGCATATGGTTGTGGCTCAGTTGTTATGGCTGTCAGTTTGGAGAACTGTCAGTCTTCTACAGTATTTAATAAAGCCATTATAAAGAACTCTTTCTTAGATAAGATTTTGCAAAGAAACACACTCTATCTCACTGACAACTATATCAGATAAAGTGATTTACTAAGTATTTACAAGTGGGTTGCTGCTCTTGGCGTTCAGGGCTCGCCACCAGTGCAATAGTTAAAAAGTTTGTTGAAAACAGGTCCACTCAGGACAGATATAAAATTGCTTTGTGCAGTAGATCAAAGATAAGAAAAATAGTAGCACTGCAGGTTTAAAATGTAATTTGATTCTTAGAGGGGCAACACTGAGCTCAAAGGAGTTTCTGTTACACCGGTAAGTGATGCAGTAAGTTACCATAATACAGGTTTAGCATGCTCAGAGCTGTGGTGTTTTCTTGCTCTATCATTTTGAGATTACCATCTTCAATTCACAGATATGCCACGGAGCAAATGCATAAGGAATGCATATTTCACCAGTTCTTTTTAATTGCTCAGCATAACTTGTGTATGGACAGGATATGACTTTCCATTGGCAAGTTGACATACGCTTGTGCAATTTGTCTGTTTTGTCTGCAAAATTCCATGGATTAAGTTAAAAGCATCTGCTGCAAATTTGATCCTAGTAGCCCCACTTGGATATAGAAAGGTGCTAATAACTTGCCAAAATTTATGGAGCCTAACACTGTACTCTGTGACAGACTCTCTGAAGTCTTGAGCTGATAAAAAAGCTTTCAGAATTGATTTTTTTATATTATAGACTTCTGTATGATAATTTGTCTCATCTGTGTAGGTTCACTGATGGCACACAACCAGGAAATTACTTTTAATGCAAGAGTGCACCCAATTTGTCAGCTGTGTGCAGATTCCTATTTTGCTTGTGCGATAATAATTAGCACATCTCACACAGGAGCTTCACATACTCATAATTTACTTTCTCTGTTATTTTTGGAAGATCTGGATTGGTAGACGCTAAAAGAGCCCAACCTATAATAGAAAATATTATCCCAATCCAACAAACACCTTAGTTTTTATTTTTCTGTGAAATCACAGGTAAAAATGTGCACAATAGCGGATCAGCTAAATTCCAGGAGAGAAATTTAGGACCATCAACTACATTTGTGCAAGATACTGGATCTACTCCATTTCTCAAGAAAAGCATCCTGAGATCACAGTGGCAACAGTAATTTAGTTGTGTGACTTGTACATATTGTCATTCATAATTTTGTCATTCATAATGCAGCAGTATCATATTTAATAAAACTGAGAGCACTTTAAGTACTTTTGCCTGATTAATACATTACTGTTCAGTGTTTTCCATGAACAAAATAAAAGATGTACAGAAAACTTTCCTTTTTTTCAGTTATTTTTAGTGCTATTTTCGATCCTCAGAAAGCCTGGGATGATACGTGTTGCATTTTAGGGTTGGGAAAGTGAAAATTTGAATGCTGCTCTTCAATTTTAATGACATCCGGGGCATTCAAAATCATTATTTTTGATTTATTTGGTTGTAAAAGAAATACCCGAAAGGCCACTCTTTCCTTCACTGGCACTCATATTTACCTCCTGACTTCAATAGGTTTTATTACAGTTTGAAACTGAGATTAATTTTTTTTAATCTTAAAATAAAAAAATCAGTCAGAAAATTGCAGAAAGAAGAGAAAAATTTTGGCATTTGTTCCATTTTTACCAGCAGCAGTAGGTTTCATGCAGTATTAATGAGAGAAGAATTTGGATCTAAAAATGTAATTGGGTCTCTTATTTCTCTTTTCTGTCACTTCCACTGAAGAAACAGACTTACAATACGTCTTTGCTCGCTTAATGCTATTGCTAATTGCCCAGATGGGACTCTGAGAGACCATTAAGTGTCTATTGATTGTAATCAGCTTGCCTATGACAGATGAAGTTGCCTCTGGTAGGTTTTTTCTTTTTTTTTTTACCCTGTCTGGTCCTATAAACTGAGATCTTTATGCTCTTGCGGACGGTGACTTTCCTGCATTGACTCTCATACCTTTTTCCAACTGTCCCGGTACTTTTTGTTACTGTCAGATGGCAGGTGCTGTCCTGCATGATGGGGTGCACCTAGCCCTGCGCCTGTTTAACTCCTGAGCATCCGTGCTGTGTGCTGGCTAGTATTTGCTGTTGCTGGGGTTCAAGTGATGAGAAATGGCATGCGGTGAAAATACTGTTTTGTGGGAGTGATGACTGCCTGGGGCTCTGCAGCTCTGCGTACCCGCAGCACTGTAATAGGATCCAGGGTCTGCTCTGATGGTCACTTTTTACCCAGGTAAAATATGACATTTAATGTTTTTCTCGAGAGTCATTACCACTTTTGTGGGTGAAGGTGTGCCAGTCCAATATGCTTGTTAGCTAGCATGAATTTGACAGTGCTTAGCGAGTCATCCATGTTTTGCTTGTAAAGTGTGTTGCATTGTCACTACCTCCCAGGAAGGGTAAAAGGCCTACTCAGCCTCCCGCTAGCTGGAAACCTAAATCTCTGGCCCGTGTTTAGTAAATTGTCCAGCATCTAAAGAACTTGCTGTGTTAAAAATAAAAGCTGTCTACAAATAAAGAGGAAGAAGGAGCTGGGGAAATGTATGGTTTCAGGAGCATAGGAGGTGGTAGGACTCAGTGGAAAAGAAAAATGAGAAACACTGTGTAGGAAGAACAGATGCATGGGAAAAAGTGGAGAGAAAATTATCCTCTGGAAATGAAAACAAAGGTGGTAAGAAAACTGTCAGAAATAGAAAAGGAAGTTTAGAGTTATAAAATGAGTAAAAATAGGTGTGATAATGGAGGTTGGGGGAAAGGCAGTGCTTCCCAGTAGCCCTTGTGCCTGCTTTGGGCAGGCTGTACAGGCTTTCTGCAGCTGTCACTGCTTGGGGTGGGACTTTGTGCAAGTGAGAGGAAGGACTGGAGCCCAGTAGCACACGTGAAAACAAGGCTCTCTGGTCTGCAATGTGGTCATTGTGGCATCTGCAGGAAATGCTGCTCTATAATGACAAGTCAATGAAATCGCCATAACTGGGAAATGTGTTGCACTGATCACTCATGCTCTGACCACTGTCAGTTAATTGACTGGCATCAGGTTTTGTTGCTTCCCCTTACTCACAAATGTTACTTTTCAGTTTTGGTCTGTTCAGATCCTGGTTTGATGATCCTGAACATGCCTTGTGTAAACCTCATCCTTTTCTGGCTATTTCCTCAAGAGAACAACTGCTTGCCCTGTAGCCCCGTTGTTTTCAATGCAGTTGAAAAATTGTTGTAACACATTGAGCTGCGAGGTCAGGTTTCATCCCAGTTCGGGGGCCTGCACGGGCTCTCGAGAGATGCCTCATTGATTCAAAGCTCTTACAGTGACCTACTGGACTCTGTGTAATATAGGTCAGTCTGTGTTGAGGAAACATTCCATCTGTGTGCGCTGTCCTGCAAACGGCTTGTCCGCGCCAAGGTCAATGCCGGCAGCTCAGCCGGCAAAGCTGTGGCTCGTGGGTCTCGTTGCACGATGCTGTCTCTGGAGTTGTACATGGAGTGGGCGCAGCCATACATGGGTCTATGCAGAGAGCATGAAGCATGTGTTAATCTCTAGCAGCCAAAGGGCAGGGAGAACTGGAGGCAGACCTGCCTTTTTACAGCTGAGTGATTAAAATTTTGCTCTTAACTCAAGGACCATGCTAATCTTCACAGTGGCATTAACTTAGGGCTGTGGTTGGCCTCAGATGCTTGGTGAAGGATTGTCCAGGATCTTCCTTTCTTCCCCCAGGTGTTGGGTTGGAAATATGTTATGTACAAATAATGGCAAACATTCAGCAAGAATGCGGCGTGGCTGGCTGAGCCCCACTTCACCCATCAGTCAAGTCTGAGCCATGGACCTGCTGACTCCTGACATTTCCCAGTGCCAGAAACAAACAGTTCCCTTAGGCTACACCGGGACCGCTGTCCTGAGCGCGGCTGCAGAGATACCCAGTTTGTGATGCAAACAGAAACTCCGTGCACTCCTCTTCTGCAATCCCCCAAAGGGAAGGAGCACATTTACCATCTGCACAGCACAGGTGTGGGTCCCCATGCAAACGCCCCGCGCAACCTGGCAGAGCTCACACACTGCCCCGATTGTTCTGCTGGGCTGCCCCGCTCCGGCGCACAGCTGTGGGGAGACGGCCATCTGCACGAGCAGAGCCGCTGCGGTGGGGTACGGGCAGACCTTAGGCTTAAGTAGCAGCCATTCAAGAGCTGACATGAACTAATTTATGAGAAATTGCTTTTAGCAGGTGCTAACCTGTCTCGACCACGGATAATAGGATAGTTGCTATTGGGAATCAAACCAAAGAGCCATAAAACCTGAATATCATTACGCAGTTTGCTAGAGAGCACAGCTGTTGCACTGTCATCATTTCTGTCCGTCAAAGACGCACCGATTCCTGCTGAATTCTGGCCAACTAAATGCCAGGAATTAGAGCCGCACAGTCACAGAATAGCAATTGCCACTTTGATATTATTCAATTCCACCTCTGTCTCTGTGTGTTTGTCTGGCTTCTGCTTTGCCACATGCTCTTGACATCTCCTGCAAATCTCTGTTCTCTGCTTACCCCCTCGCTTCTATTTGTCTGCTACAGTTAAACCAAGAAGTGAGTATTTTTTCCCCTTCAGTCTCACCATATACGTCACTAATAGGACTTTTCAAAACTTTGTCAGTCACCTACCGTAACAGCCTGAGGAATACTGTAGGGACATGTCTAGTAGCTGGATACAGGATATTGTATTTCTTAGTTTGTCCAGTTGAGTAATTGCTTGGAGTAGCTCTGTGGACTTGCGCAACTGTTACTTGGAAGGAAGAGAAAAGCCAGTTGGGGAATCAAAATATTTCTAGGGTGACTTACAGAAGAATCAGGTTAAAATCAAGAGGTCAGGGTTTGATTTGAGATCACAAATTAGGTGCCCGGAGAGAGTTTGTTGGGAGGAACAATGTTCAGCATATTGAAAGCAGTTGAAAAAAACACTGTTTATTGATGCACCAACTTTCACCAGTAAAATATCACTCGTGATTTTGCATTTAATGCATTTTAGCTGCAAGATACTGTTGAAGAAAAGGGTGAGAATCAAATCTATGTAATGCTCCCCTTGTTGTCTCTCTCATGCTGGAGAATGCATTCCTGGAGGTGGTACGCTTTGATAGTGCTACAGGGCTGGATCAACGAGCTCAATTCTCACCCTGGAAATCATCTGTCTGCATCAGGTAGCAGCAGGGAGCTGAGCCTGGGGAGGAGCTCATTTGGGCGGCAGCCTGCGCAGCGAGCAGTGAACTCTGCTTGTCAGTCTGGCATCTTTCACTAACACCAAATTTGCTTTAAGGATAAAAAAAATGAAGCCAGAATGTGGTTGAGAGTGAACATATGTTGGAAGTTCAGCTTAGGTAATACAATAAGCTCTTCAAGAGTGGATTCTCTTTCTTCTCAATGTAAATAAATACTCATGATAGCCCCAGACATATTAATTTTCTTGCAATTCTCCCCCTTCCTTATTGGAGGTGGTGTCCTGTGCGTTATTGACATGGGCTCATTTGCAAGACTGTGCTCTTGTCCATATGTGCAAGTCACTTAATAAGATGAGAAGCAATGTGTAAAATAACAAGACTGTTGATGTAAAGTTCTCAAATGGCCAGCACTGGGATTAATTGTTAATGGCCTATTGACACAGAATATTTATTGATGAGCAACACAGGCTTCCAGTAACACCAATACAGGGTTGTTTTGGAAGGCTGCATCCTTTCTCAAAAAAAAAAAAAAAAAAAAAAAAAGATCATCATTGAATTAGTAAAATACGTTTTATTGGTGTCTGTTACAGTTCTCTTACTATGGTTGTGGGGAAGTGTTCACTTTGAAAGAAACAATTTGAGGTAAAGAAAGACCCTCTAAAATCACAGCAGATTTTTTGAAAGGCCTGATGAGATTGTTATGGCTAACAACTCTTCTAGAAATGCTTGATAAGTTAATTAAGAGGAAAATCAAATTTTGTGCCTTGGGGTATAAATTGATCAAAAAATCTTTCCCATGCACAGCTGTCTAGTTAAGTATTCAAAATGCAAATGCATGTACATGGGAGTGAGTGTGATTTTCCCATCCTTAGAAACATTGGTAAGTGGGAGTGGCAGAGTGGACCAACACCATCCCTGCCTCATGTCACTAGGGATGGGAGCAGCCCTGATCTAACGGAGGCAGCGGTCAGGTGGAGCAGCACCAGGCCGTGCTAAGGCTGTGCTGGTTGTTCAGAGGAAAAGAAGGGATTACATCTGCCCTAGGTTCCTCCTGGTCGGTCAGAGTCACTGGGAACGTGCAGTGACCCAGTGCATGTACGGTGGGTCTGTTTCTGTCTTGGAATAGACCTTAAGATATTGGGATAAACCAGTGGTGCTTCAATGTGCCCAAATTCAGGTATGGACTAAGCATGGCTTTGCTCAGGAAAAGAAACAAAAAAACTCTGTACCTCCACAGGACAGTGTCAATTCAACATCAGATCTGCTGTGCTACTGCCAGTGTCATCCCTCTGAGCTGTGCTCCTGATGCAGGCGTGTGGAGCGGGGGGCTTCACCAGCTCCAGACCACTCAGCTCTCCTGAGCACCAGCATACCAGGATTACTGAGGACACCACATGAGTTAGGAACAACCAAGCTTGACTCTCTGCTCCCAAAAAGGAGCTAAACTAATTATGTTTATATGGTAATTGAGCAGACTTAATGAAACAAGCTGGAGCAAATGGGTGAAGTTTTAGAATAACTCTTCCAAGGTCAACAATTCTTTGGGGAAACTGTTCCCCTAGAGTCAATTTTTAACAGCAGCGTGCTTTACAGAAATCTTCACAGAAAAATGCTCCCAGGATAAGCAGTCAGTCGAGTTACTGACTCCAGAGCTACCTTGGTGTAACTAAGGGAGCTTGGTCCGTACAAAGGCTTAGTGCTCTACAGACTACAGAGGGCTGATAGCGAATGGGATGGGAGACCTTGGTGGAAAATCAGCTCCTTCCCCAAATTACTCTGTGGGTGACGGTCAGGACTGCAACAATGTGCTCTTGATAGTCCCTTCCTGATCACTTCAGTAGATACAAACTCATTGTCTTTACAGCTTATGTTTCCTGACTGATTCCTACAGGTTATGTGTGCTATTGTTTTACGGAAAACAAAAATTAAAAAGTTAGTGGAGTAAGATAAACTTGTTCACCGCATTTAGACGAGTGTGCTGGCACATGGGCAGGAATGCCAGGATTGATATAGACCTGCATGGATGTAGAAGCATATATAACCTTATAGATGTAGATGCGCAAGTGCTAAGAAACACACCTACACATACACAGATTTTATAAATCTGCAAACATATATATATATATATATACACACACACATATACCTATGTGACAATTGGTATAAAGCTGTGATAAATGCACATTCTGGCTCACGGGCAGAAAGGCAGGTACCCGTGCTCTGGTACGTGGGTGCACAGACACGTGTGCAGACGCCACCTGTAATTTTAGACCAGCTAACACATGCACCCGCAGATCTGTTGGTGAGCACTGGGCAAACTAGGTATCAACGGACTGACCTCTAAGTCTGGGCAAGTGAACTGCAACCTAGAAGCAGTGAGGCTGGGGCTTTTAATGAAGTGAATGAGAAATGAAAAAAGAGAGATTGAAAGTGCCTGGTGCTGTGATACATAATTGATGAGACTCCAAGCAGGGCTTTGGTGTCTAATAAATTATTAAACGCTGACTCATTAGGGAAAGATTTCATTATAGGATAATTTAATTAAACGACAGACGAAAAGAGGAAAGAGCTTTAAGGGACTGAGTCCTTCTGGTTTTTCCGCTGTGACACTGACTGATGATTTAAAGAGAGAGGAGCCAAGAAATGATCCTGGGGGTGAGGAAAGTGTTTACTGTGCATGAGAGGACTGATCCTTGCTTTCCTTGATGCTTACACTTTCCTTTACCTGTTGCAAAGTGGATGCGGGCTTTTGTTGTTCTGGTTTAAAGGCATTTTGCAGACACTTTTCCCTGGTGTAAAAGACTGCCCTCATGGCAGGGCAGCTGAGAACTGGCCCTGCAATGCTGTCCCAGCTGGTGACAGCAATGAGCTTAATGGTTGTGGTCCCTGGAGGGTGCAGGGCTGGAGCTGCAGCCGAGACCAGCCCTCACTCCCAGAGGCTCCGGTGGGGCCAGGACCGGGGCGACCCTGGTCGGTCTCTCACCAGCCCCTGCCAGCCACCCTGTTCCAGGGGACAGGACGGCACAAGAGGGCGTCCAATCTCAATTTTCAATCTTGATGAGGCCAGAGGCCTTGAGCTGAGCCAGATCTCCATCCGGAGCAGGGCAGAGGGTTTAGGTCCTACCACCAGCACCATGGACTGCCTTTGGCTGACCTCTGTACCTGCCCAGGGCACCTACCCGCTGTCTTTCAGAGGAAATAAAGTCCCTCTAAATATCACTGTACAAGTATATATGGAAGGCAGTGAACAAGACAAAGACCACTTGTGGTGTAGCTCACAGGTGGATGGTGTCACCAGCCCGGAGAACAGGCGCAGAAAGAAGAGCCAGGTCAACACTCCTCAGCAACTCAGGTGTCTTTGGCCTTTGCTTTTTGATCCCTGTTTAAAGAGAATGAAGATAGCATCTAGATCCCTGAAGACAGATTGAAGGGACACTGAGTCCTGTGGCGAATATTTGGCAGCAGCAAGAGGGCTCACCGAGGCAGGGCCAGGGTGTGCAGCCACAGCTCCCCCGTGTTCCCGCATTGTCTGCCCTGTGTGGAGGGGAGAGCTCTCAAAATCACCCTGCGTAAAGCATGGGCAGGGAAAAGAGACTGAGTGTTTGACATCTCCCCATGACTGGAGGGGAGATATACTTTCATTTGACATTTTTGTCAGCAGGACAGAAATTTGTACAAAGAGTGACTTTTTTCTTCTCTTTTCCTACAGGGTGTTTTTTTACCCAGGTGAGTTTATTGCTCCGTCTCGGTCAGGTAAGGACATTGGAAGGGGCAGCTGGGAGGAAGGAGACGGGGTGGTCAGGTCAGAGAGAGCCATGGGACAGCAGCGACAGCGAGCTGAGCAACCCAGAGGGATTTCCTTCTGCACCTGCTCTGATGAAGATTGGTGAATCCCACTAAGTTCTTCCCCCCCGCCTTTTTGCTTAAACGTATCTACAGACTTGTTGGGTTATTTGATTGCTTTGCTTGGGGCTATGAGCAGGACGGTTGCCCAGCTGCTGTCTCTGCACAAGGAGGTTTTCAAGATGGAACAGACAAGGTCAGGTGCATCCAAACTGATAAATAAAACAAGAACTTGCAAAATGACAAGCATAGCAGAAGCAGAAAATCCTCATTTCCAAGCAGCTACATTCAGTATCTGTTTTACTTTGGAAAGATGCATGCAGCTGTCTAACATTTGCTCAAGCCCTCAGTTTTGGGCCCCATTTCAATTCCTTCAGGCTTTCCTAGAACCAGACTATATCTGCAAAGTAGGCTAAATGAATTTAGGCTGAAGGCTGAAGTTTTGCAAAAACGGTGAGGTTATTGCAAAACCAATAACACCTCATGTTATTAAATTTTTTTTGTACAATGCAAAGATAAAGAGCACATGAAAATTATCTTTGCTTGAAGGAATCTGTTCATCTCTTCACAGGGAAAGCAAGAAGAGGGAAGGAATGATGAACACAAAGGCGATGAAGGCACATCAGGCTGTGTTAATAAAAGTGCAGCCAGCAGGTTGGAGAAAATAGTGATTCCCCTCCGCTCCACAGCTGTGTGACCCCTCCTGGAGTGAAATGCTGGTTCTGGGCAGCCAGTTTAAGATAGTAATAAACTGGAGGGAGTCCAGTGAAGGGCCACTGAGATAGTCAGAAGGCTGGAGCAAGCAGCTGGGTGAGAGCTGCGAAAGGTTAATGGGGATCTTAATTGCTTCTAATTGCCAGGCTCTTCATAGGGATGTATCAGGTAATTTTATTCCTTCAAGGATATTTCTGGCTATCAGATTGTAATAAAATGCTCAGCTAGATGTCATTCTTAAGTGTATAGTAAGTAGGAAAAATACCTTTGTCTTTTATCACAAGAGGAGAGTTCTTCATAAATATAAAATTGTATTTCATTGCAGTCATTTGCCAGCAGATTACCCAAAGCTCCTCCCTATAAATGCTTATCTTTTGGGGTGTGTGTTTACTAGTTGTGACAGAAAAACAGGAAATGGCTGGGATTTTATGCTGGAATGCAACCCTGTGGTGAGTGTGGTCAGAAATTTGGGAAGTTCCCCAGAAATGCCAACTATTTTATTATTGTTCAGAAAAGAGAGAGCCAAAGAAAGAAAGAAAAAAAAGGTTCAGAGTCTTATTAGATCCTGGCACAAAGCTGTGAATATGCATGAAGAAAAGACCTTTCCTAAGTCTTTTTCTGCACGGAAAGCCAAAACTGGGCTATTTCAACAACAACAACAACAACAAAAATGCAAGAAATTATAGAAAGTATGAGTACTTGGCTGTCTGGCTGAGCCTTTTCAGGTTAGCATGGAACTGCTGCTCTGCTAAGATGGGGAGGCTCTAGAAAACTTATGGCAGCCAGAAAGTCCATCAGATGTAACTGCTGGATGGGCAGGATAAATGAGGTTCTGCAATCATACCTGAACCTGTCTCACTGTTCAAAATTAAGGAACCTACTCTGGTAAATCCCTTTAATTGGTGAGCTGGGATGCTTAATTTCAATAGATGAGCAAGTAAAAAGCAATTAAGCAAAAAGACAGTGGAATAGGTAAAGCAGATCACAAAATTAACAGCAATTAACATACTCCAAGTCATACTCTTGATGTCTGGCAGCAGCCTGGTGCATGCTTGTTGCTTCCATTACTTGCGGGTGTTCATTTGTGAATTTACTGTGTTTAGTACTAGGTAGTTGGCACAGGAACAGTTTCTGAAGAGTTCAGTCTTTAGCATTATATTTTCTTTTCAAGATCTCCCTGAATGAATTCAAGATTGCTTTTCTGCAAATGTTCTTTGATGGATCTTTGTGTGTGAAGTAGAGAAGCCTCTTCCCCTTCACTTATAAAAACTTTCACTTTGAGCATTTCTTGCTACCACGCACAAAATATGTGTGATAGGAATGCAGATAGATGCTGTGGTCACATCTTCCTTCCTCTGGCTGACAATGAGAATCAACTATTTCATTTCGGAATGGACGGCACATTCCTACTGATGTCAGAAGGATTACTTTTCTGATTACTCCTACTTACTCTCAAGGACAAATTTGGAAAGAAGACAGTCAATGAAGCTGAAGAAAACTATCTTAATAATGCAAATTAATATTTTTGCATGACTGCCCAAATGTAGTGCTTGTCCTGTTGTAAGAATTCAGTAACAGAGCTATGAAGAACTCCTCAAATCTCCCAGTTTTATGCTGTGGATTTTGAACTGCCAAATATTTAGAAGTTGGGCTTGGTTTGCATAGATGCTTGGAAGATGATGCGCTCTCTGGTCTGCAGAGGGAGCAGATAATTTTCTAAGGGAAAGTGTTTCTGAGGAGACTTTCAGGAAAATTTGAAAGCATATGTGGATTGCCTGTCAGCCAATGGATCAGGCTTTTCCTCTGGGATGAGGAAGAAAAGAAGTATGAAACGGGTGAAGGGGGAAAGAAGTGAGAAGTACTTCCCCCATGTTACTCAGGTTTTGCATATATTCACTTTTGGCTGCACGTGCACAGGACCAAGTTTTTTCTGTCATTTGTCCCAGAGTAAGTCTGGAGTGACTCCACCAGTGGGCACAGGTACCTTCTTGCCTCCCAACAAGCCCTTCCTTGCTTTTTCAACCTTCTTCTCTGCTGAGGCCATCTTCGCAAGTCTTTGCACCACGGTCTTTAGCTACCACTTCTGCAGCTTCTAGTTACACAAGAGCTAACATTCATCCTGGCACTCCTTCCTAGGGCTCATCACTGCGGTGATGTTGGCATCACAGCTTGCAGACTACATTTTTCCTGGCCATGCTGATGATAGGGGATTACTGCAGCAGAGCTGGACTTGACCTAAGCCTCCAGAGCCAGGCTGGCAGGAGCATTGTGGTCACAGGCGGTCCTGGCAAGGGAAGTGTCACAGCTTCCAGGTCCACTAACACCTCCTACCCTGTCACTGAACTGGGACTTGTATGAAGAAGTTTATTTGGGAACCCTGTTCCCTGAGGAAACTTGTTTCAGGTTATAAGTATAACCTTCTGTTAGCGGGAGTGTTAGGATATTTCTAGATCCTTAATGGAAAAGGAGTCAAAAATAGATTTACCTAATGGAATAGGTGATTTGAAGAGCTTTAGTTATCTACGCCTAGTTCCTGGCACTCCCACAGTTTTGTTTGGTGATCTTTAGAAACCATGTAACCTCCTGCCTCAGATTCTCAAAATAGAAAATGTAGAAGTCTCCCAGATGTGCTGTGAAACTTACTGGTTGTCTAAAACTTGCCTGGGAACAGAAAGACTATCCTTTGCACCCACGGCATCTTTTGAGTCAAAGGTCTCAGACTGCTTTGCAGACATTACATAGCCCCAAAGCCTGGAAGTCAGGCAAACAAGATTGATTCAAATGGTGAGAGGGTGGGACAGACAGACTTCTGTCTCAGCAGCACCATCATCTGATGTAAGTACTGTGGGCATGTTATTTGGATTAGAGTAGCCCTGGGGAGGGAAGGGTGGTGGGCTGCTAGCGCCTGTTGGTGTTCTTTGAGAACAGCCCAAAGCCTCATCCTCTGGCTCAAGCAGCCTCACCAGCAAAGACCACCTAACTGCAGTGAGAAATGACCACACCAAGCTGTGGAGGTGCTTGTTGTTGATGTTCTTCCACAGAGCTGGCTGCCCAGCACTGAGGGTTGATAAATAGTTTCTGCAAAGCCTTGAGAAACTTTTTGGGTGGAAGTCATGGTGGCAGAGTAGTCTTTAACTTTATTATTCTTCTTTGTTATCATAATGAATGTTTTGAAAGGTTTGACTTGCTGTTTTTCAAAGAGATTTTCTACCTGATATGCAGAAAACCACCCAGAGGGGAAGGAAGAACCCTCTCCAGTGAAAGGCTCCCAGTTACAGCCCAGAGCAGAGACAAGGCCCTCTTTTATTTTGCTAGTCTACCTGCTTTACAGGCTGATGACTCAAAAGGATTTAAAACCTCCCTGTCTCTCCATTTTAGAGGTAAAACATTGGGCTTGTTCTCTCCCTGTGACCTCCAGGAAGTTTGGCACATTCCTTAAGTAAGATTGACCCCAAGTTCCTTTTTCTGATGTTTTTGGATTAAGCCAGACTTGGCTTTCACGTGGGTTATGATACAGCCAGCATTCCCCAACTGTGATAGTTTGTCATGGGTCAACACAAGTGAAAGTCTGTTCAGCAGAAGGTCGCAGTGCTGCAGCAGGGCTTCCTGCAGATTAGTACTGAAATGTGTGAAAGCAAGAGGAGGGGAGCGTGTCTGAGTAGGCTGAAACTCTGTGGGTGCCACAGATCAGCCCTGATGTGCTGTGATACTCAAACATACTCAAAAATGCATTAAAAGCTAGTTTATGAACAAAATACCTGTTTGGTATGTCGGTCTGCCTTACCCACTGCACAGCCCGCTGTTGTGCCACGCTGGATTGTGCAGAGTGTATTTCTGTGACACAGGCAGATGTTTCCAGAGCTGTTGAGGCCAGTTAGACACATCTTCCATTACTCAACTCAGTTCTTCTCAAAATGCCAACCAAAGCTTCATTGGTAACCGAAACCAGACAGAACTGGAAGCCTGGGAATAAATGCAGCCTGGAGTACAGCAGGAGGCACTGCTGTCTCATTGAGGGAAGATCTGAGGTCTGAGATGTCACATCTTTATAGATGAACCAGGTATATGGTGTGTGAGACCCCGATGGAATGCATTTGTGGCACTATACCAGAATCAGATAGTAAGCTTAGATCCATGGCTCTTAAAGCTTTCTTGGAGAGTGTTTGATTCTGCTTAGGTATGTGTATATCTAATATCATAGCACTGATAACTTCTTAGCATCTTATACTCCAGCTGTCATTAACTATGATTTCTACATGTGATCGCTGCATGTGGTTGTATCTATGGGTACTTTTCTTTTCCCTTTTTACAATTGATTAAGAAGGCTGCAGGAGTATTCTGGGTTTAACTTATTTTCTGTCCATTGATATTTCTAATCTAAGAAACGCAAAACAATTGCAGGAACAGGCCTTTATATTATGATGGTCAGGCTTGGGAATAGATTTTTAATTTAGAGTACTTGGAGTGCTTACATCTTATCTGAGCAGTAAGGAGTGCTGGATCTTTAATAAAGAAATTCTTTCTTCACTCATCACTGGAATGACTGCTGTTTTGAAATTACAAAGTTCAAAGTTTAGAAATTCTCAGTAAAAGTCTAATTTATGGTATAGTTGCATTCTGCCTTCAGTGTTGCCTCTTCTTCCTGAACCCTTCCAGCACCTCCCAGCCCAAAAACACCTCAAAAGTAGACAGACTAGTGCTGGTGACCACCAAATTATGTAGATCTACTCTGGTCAGCACTGGATTGCAGAAGGTGAAGCGCTCCAAGAGCTCATTTATTACTGTGTTTCAAGTGTGGTTACCACAGTCTCTGGCACAGATAGAGCAGCCTAATCTTGACCCTGCACAAAATCAAAAGCTCTTAACAGAGGCTTAGGAGCCTTTCTAATAGACTTGCTGAGGCTGTGGGCAGGTCTGACAGTAAGTAAAGCATAAGCTCTGCATCGGGTGGCTGGAACATCCACAAAATGTTTAAATGCACAAATCCTGCATTTTAATGCAGTATTAAGAGGCACCTTAAACACTCACTTGCTGTGACCAAAGTTAGAGTTAGCTATCTCTGGGAGACCGTGCCCTTCCAGGAGCCCTTCCTTTCCAGGCATCATGGTGGCATCACCAGTAGCTTGCTTTCTGTGGCTTGCTGCATTTTAACCATTGCAAGGTTCCTTTTGTGAGTTTCTTCAGAGTTTTGACTTTTAAAAATAAATTTCCAGGATAGGCCATATTTCATATGAATACACAGCAAAAGAAGGATTGGAAGCAGTGGAGTGAGAAGAAAACTCTCAAACTCCAGAGAGCTTTCAGTTACTTTTAACTGTCCTATGTGGCTTAATAAATAATTATCACAAGCCCAGTTTTTCACCCTTCATTAGGTATTTCAGTCCAGCTGTATTTATTGATGGTGATTATCTAGCTGAGCGAAACTTCACCATTTGTAGTACTTGAGAAATTCAGTGTAAGAATAAATGCAGAGCTGACATTGGTAGACAGAGTACAGACCATAGCCAAGAAAGCTGCATTTCTGGCTCCAAATAATATTTTCCAACCCCCTCCATAGTCAGAGACTTTCCAGATACCCATTTAACTTCTTAAATTATTGTGTGTAACACCTGAAATCAAACGCAGACATGACTTTGTCTTTAAGCAGGGAGTCAGGTTTAAAATTATAGCACCTAAGAGCCAAGGGAAATTTTCTAGGTGCTAAATTTGGCTCCAGAGCTGCCATTTCCCAGCACAGTAGAATAGTTCACCCCAATCCAAGAGGTCACGGCAAAGCATGAATGAAGGTGTTAATGTAAAACCCCAAATCCACAGACTTCTTGATTTATGGAGTTGACTTTGCTTTCTAGGAACAAAGAATAAGATTAGTTAGAGATGAGGATGGAAAAATAGCTTTCATGTTTTCATGTCACAAGGCTTAGATTTGCCATTTGTTCCTGCCACTGATAGTTCAGGATGCCGCAGATGAGCTGTGTTTTGTGGCAGTTCATGGAGCTTCCATGGGTTGTGGCCCTGGCAGGACTGAAGGGGCTCCAATAGACAGGGAGTGAGGAAAAAGAGGGACTAATGGGACAGTGAATATGTATATATGCGAATAGAGGCACATGGGCCTCTATGCAGCAAAAATAAATAGCGTAAAATCCTGTTGTTGACCTCCAGGACTATACTGCTCCTGTTCTCAGCCTCCTCTTTTGCTGCAGAGGTCCAGGAGATATGTTTGTAGCTATGGCAGGGTAGGTGTACCTGCAGTTATCAGGATCCCCAGCTTGTGATGAATGTCAGGGGTGAATTTACTGAAAGGGAGCGTCAGTGCAGGGGGAAGGAGGGACAGTTAGTGGCACTCCTCTTTTTCCTTCCACATTAGCATCACTCACGTGCTGCATGCTTTATGTTATAGGGTGGGAAGAAGTTGTACCACTCCAAGGTCTCTCCTCATCATTCCTATTAAAACCATTGCAGTCTCTACCCCTGAAGGCCTTTACCTGATGAAAGGCTCTGCTGATCCTGAAATAAGACAGAGAAGTGGGAAAACACAGAGAAGAAAGCCTGCATTTGAATTATGGCAGAGTTGGTCAATGGGATATTTAGGCATGCTTGCTATTGCACAGGGATGAGTCCCTCTGCATCTCCCTGGATGGCACCATGATACTGTGGAGCTGCTGTAACTGTGCAAACTTCTGAGGCTCTGACCTCAGAAAAAATGGGAAAAAAAAGCAACAGAAAGAGTTTTCCTTCAATAGATCCTCCTCTGCCCTTGGTATCCGTAAGCTACAGCGGGTGACCGCAGTGTGAAGGTAAACCTTGCATTGACATGGAGAGTGATGAATAGTTTCTATCCTGAAATCCAATCTCTGAAATTGATTGCACCATCACAGTAAATCCATTACTAGAGCAACCCATTTTACCAATACCACATTTCAATAATTTATTTTAGAATGAAAGGCTTTTTAAAGTATCAGATGAAATTAAGACCAGTTCTTTGATATCTGTAAATACTGGAAGCCCTGCTTCAGATGGAACTGTCATAGATACTTCCTGAAAGCAAAATTATATTTACTATAGGTAACAAGCTAGAGAAGGGAGGACAGCTAAGGGGAAGAGGAGGAATCTCATTAAATATATGCACCTTCCTGTTTCAGAATGGCCAGTTCTGTAGTCTCTATATAGGCAGAATTGCTCAATGGCTTATATTTGGAAAATCTGCAGAATAGTAGTTAATAAATGTAGACCAATAGTTCTATCAGTCATGTCTTTGCACCAATGTTCAGACAGGCCAGCATGCTTTTATTCAGAACTAATTAGGTGGCAGATACAAATACTCAAAGTGGATCAGGCCACAAGTCCATCTAGCCTTGCACTCTATCTTTACCAAGGGCTGGTAGTGGATAAATATACGACAAGAGCAACCTCATGTGTCCCACCACAGCACTGGTGAGCTAAGCTGGAGGCACTTTCACCGAAGTGCTTGGTACCCCTTGGTAGCCGCCTTTATTTCTTTTACATCTAGAACTGTATGAAAATCAGAGCATTAAATAAGTATTAAGTGAAAAGGAAGACACATTGTTCACAGTAGTCCGCAAAGATAACGAGCATTGGTATCAACTTCCTAATTCTTCTTGTTAAGGTTTTAAGTTTGTAGCTATCTATAGACCTGGTTATTTAGGTCTAATGTTATCTGTGGGTAGGTCTTAGGAATCTATGTATTTCTCAGGAAACCGTCATCTACAGTCCTACTAGATTTGCACAGCCCAAAAGTTGCTTTCTGGTACTACATGCACATGTGTGTGTGTGTGTGTATGTTGACCTGGATGGAGTAACCCAGCGCCTACAACAGTGTTGAACAGCATCACATGAGCCCAGACATCAGAGACAAAAAGGATGGACAGTCCATTTTGACTGTAAGTACAGACCATCTCTGGTGGTGTCTTCCAGGATTTTGTTCTTAGGTTCATCACTGAGTTACTGGGAACAGAGAAAGGTAAAAATGAGGGAGTACACTTCATTTACAAGTAATTTTTATCTTCCTTTGACCATTTTCAAAAGTAATACTCTCTCCTAGTTGATGAAATGATGATTTGTAGAGCTTTGTGCCTTTTTCTATAGGACTTACTTTACTTGAGATAACAAAACAATCCGAAAGGAGCAGCAGCACCCAAGCCCTGCCTGTGCACATGCCTCCTGTCTTTGGCTGCAAACACTACTATAACATAAATTCACAGACTGCTCAAAATAGGCTCTTGCTTTTGATGAGACTGTCCTTTTTTAACAATTCATCTCTGGTTATGACATGGCACGTTAACCAAGTGTTGTGTTTATACTCCCCGCACTACGGCCAGGCTCTGTATTGCATCCCCCTCCAGGCAGAGCCGCGCTGACCTGTTGTAAAGCAGCCAGTGCTGGGTTTAAGGCAGCTGGAGGTTTCCGTGCTCACTGTGTGATGCTCTGCAGCTATCGGAGCACTGAGTAATGCGATCTGGGTTTAGGAAGCTGAAAGAAGGGAAAATGCAAAGCAGGGGTATATCCCCATATTTAATCAACATGTAACATTTTATCCTCCATCTTCTGCCTGTTTACAATACAAATAAAATGAGCTGCCCTTGGTGTGACATTCTTTGCATTTTTACATCAGCTTAACCCTGGAAAAGCTTAATCCTGGTTTAATGGTCTTTTAATAGAAGTGGTCAGTAGTTTGGTAAATGTTTAAGTGACAGGTTGACAGACATGGAGTTAACACTAATCCTGGCTGCAGGCCAAATGGCTACCAAGCTGGTTTTTCTTTAAACCTGAGAGTGGGGCATTTATTTCCAACTCAGCCTCCGGTTAGAAGGGGTGGCTTAGGCAGCAAAGTTTGCTCTGAATGTTTGCAGGAGGAAAATGGCTGTTGCACTGAGTTATCAAGAGGTACCTTTGGGTGGTGTGAAGCATTTCTATCCCAAACCTTTGACAGACAATTTCCTTTTGCGGTGCAGCATGCAATAACATTATTACAGGTGGGTCTGAATGCTCTGTAGAAAGATTGTCTTCCCTTAAATCCTATAGACTTGGTCTGTAAGTGATTACTATAATATAGAATCATAGAATCATTTAGGTTGGAAAAGACCCTTTAGATCATCGAGTCCAATGGTAAACCTAATACTGCCAAGTCCACAACTAAACCATGTTCCTAAGCACCATGTCCACCAAGAATTCCAGAAGCAAAGTGAGAGATGGAAATTTCTCAGCATAAGCAGGTACTTACAAATGTTGTAAATAACAGTGTCTCTATGCACTGGGCATCTTGGATTAATTTCTCACAAAATCAAGCATGGGTTAGGAGCTGAGCTTTTGTGAAAAAACCTAGACTATAGAGATGATGCTCTTGTTATCCAGATGTATTTGCCTCCCTGGATCGTGCTGCCTCCTGAGCCAGCTCTTTCCCCAGCTCTGGCAGTGCACATAGAATCATGGAATCATAGAATGCTTTGGGTTGCAAGGGACCTTTACAGGTCATCTCGCCCAGCCCCGCTGCAGTGAGCAGGGACATCTTTAATTAGATCATGTTGCTCAGAGCCTCATCCAACCTGACCTTGAATGTTTCTGGGGATGGGGCCTCCACTACCTCCCTGGGCAAACCATTCCAGTGTTTCACCACCCACACTGTAAAAAATTTCTTCCTTATGTCCAGTCTAAATCTCACCTCTTTTAGTTTAAAACCATTACTCCTTGTCCCGTCACAGCAGGCCCTGCTAAAAAGATTGTCCCCATCTTTCCTGTAGGCCCCCTTTAAGAACTGAAAGGCCTCAATAAGGTCTCCTCGCAGCCTTCTCCTCTCCAGGCTGAACAACCCCAACTCTCTCAGCCTGTCCTCGTAGGAGAGGTGCTCCAGCCCTCGGATCATTTTTGTGTCCCTTTTCTGGACCCACTCCAACAGTTCCATGTCCTTCTTGTGCTGAGGGCCCCAGAGCTGGACGCAGCACTCCAGGTGAGGTCTCACCAGAAGCAGAGTGGAGGGGCAGAGTCACCTCCCTTGACCTGCTGGCCATGCTTCCTTTGATGCAGCCCAGGGTACGGTTGGCCTTCTGGGCTGCAAGTGCACATTGTCGGCTCATGCCCAGCTTTTCATCCACATCTGGTGCCTGTCTGTATGCATCCCTCCCTGGCTGTGCCGGCGCAGGAAGAGCACAGCACTCCTCAAGTGGCTAAGGACCAAAGTGAAACAAGAGTTAGAGAGACTGATGCCTCAGGCCGCCTGTGAATCCAGCGCAGTTCTGGGAGGAGAGCACAACATTCTGGGGTCCTATAAGCCTCAGCTATGCCATCATTTGATTTGATGCATTTCTTATGTCAGTAGTTCTCTGAAAAGGACTGAAATAATTTCTTTTATGTTCCAGACTATATTTTGCTTAGGCCAATCTGTTAAACAGTAAGTTTTAATTTTATAGGAACAGTCTTTCTTCCTTTACAGAGAAGGCATTTAACAGATTCACTACTTGCTACAAGCTTACATGGGAAGCAGTGAGTTGGTATGAACAGGCAGCTTGAATGTATTTCGACTAGTAAAGGAAACTTTATATTTTTTTGAATTTACACACCATGCTTTTAGCTATGCTTTATTTTTTCCTTCATTTTGGAATTTACTCTGCTAAGGTTTTTGTTATGTGTTCAGCGTGTGTGTGTACGTTTGAATATATGTCTGTATATAAAGTATATTCAGTTTGGAATGACCTATTCACAGAGGGATAGATCAGAAAAAAGTCTCTCCCAGTGATTGACAGTTGCACTCAGACTGTGGGGATTATGGGGGATCAATGAGGATTATCTCATTTACTTTCATTAACCCTTGAGTTTACTTTGCCAGTTTTCTTCCACATGCCACTCAAGTGAATGTTAACAGTTTCTTCTGACAGTCAACTTTGCTGCCAAAGTTGTAGGCTGGTTTTTAAAGATATGTTTTAGTGCTCTAAAGTGGTTAGTGATAAAGAGAGACATTTGATGTTAAATGTCAGTATGACTTGATGCTCTACACTGCTATAAAAAAAACTATTTCAGAATTCATCCATTTTATCTAATTAACTCAGCTCAATGGAAGCAGAAATTTAACTCCTATGGGCATTTCTTTCTAACATCCCACAATTTCTTTGTAGCAACTTTTGGGATAAAATCAAACAGAAAATTTAATTCCCTTCCCCTGTGGTGAGCAGTTCAATACCTGTCTACTTAATTTTGGTGCTTTCACGCAGTACATGTTGTAAAAAAATTCCTGTTAGTGTTCAAGCTACACATCTAATTCTGATACCTTTGGGAGCCAAAGTTAAAAAATAGGTAGATGAGATGGTCCTTGGAGGACCCTGCTTTGTCCTCGTCCTTTTGTGAGATCACTAACAGGTGTCACTTTGTACTAGCAAGATGGTAGTTTTATTTATGTTGATATATATCCAGCATCCACAGGAGAGAAATCCTCTACTGTATCACCATTACCAAAGCCAGGTCAGCTTCTGGCAGTTTTAAAAACATGGAGTGAGAAGTTTGGTGAAGGAGCTGGTTTTACATTCAGAGTCCTGTTGACAGAAGTAGTCCTTCACTCAGACGCGAAGGAGGAAGATAAATCAATTTTTTTCTGATTCCAAATGTATGGCGTATGAATAACCTTCCACTTCTTTTCCATCCCTTCTCACCCAAAGCCAAGAACAAAATAAAGACTGTACATGAAATGTGAAAACTTCTGGTATCTTGGAAGAAATTAATTTCTTTGCTGATGACTGTGCAGCACAGTTGCTTATGTGACTGCATATTACATGTGTAATAGTAATAACAAAACACGGAGAGAAAGCTACTTAATCCTACTTTGCTCCCATGTGACTCTTCTAGGGGAACGTCCAGTTTTCAAAAATGTGGAACTAAATGCAGAGTGGATATGTATATCCACAGAGGCTGAGCTCAGTCCAGAATCCCCTGGATTAAAGGCTGGATATAATTTTCATTGTTCATGCTTTGCACAACTGTCTACTGTATTTCAAATCCTCTGTTATCCACTTGCAGATCATGAGTGAAAGATACGGCTGGATGTGTCCGGACAGATGCTCCACTGTACACTGCTGAAAAATGGCTTTGACACTTAAGGGTCAGGTTATAGGGTTTTTTTTTTTTTTTTTTTTTTTTTAAGCATAAAAAAATCAGTTATATATAAGTAACATTAGATTTTGGTGTGAAAATTTACATAATTCTAAAATGCTCTTGTAAAGCATGAACAACATGTCAGTGATGCTAAGGGAAATGTGTATTAAAATACACGTTAGTAAGTTATTTCACAAAACTAAAAATAAAGTTAAGTAAAGATAAAGTTAATATTACTGACTAATCTGAAATGGTAAGGAATATGAACAGTAATTTTTTTTTTAACAGAATCATATTAACTAACTTTCTAGGAAGGCCTTTCAACAGAACCTCCTTCTATATGCTTGGGATATGACTAGACCCCCAAGAATGAATTGTGAAAAGCGATTCTTAATGTCATGGAAGCTACAGAAGCCAATGAGATATCTTTACTTGAAGTTAAACAACATAAGTAAATGTGTACAGATTCATGGCACTGGGCAGTATTCTGGTAAAACAAAGAAGATCCTTTCAGGCACACACATTGCTTCGTAATATTATGCAGAATTGTTTCTAAAATATGAATATATAATATGATCCCATCAAATATACCTAAAAAAAATCACTGGAAAATCCTGGTTAGCTACTTTGTGTGTCCTCTGCCAATGCAGAGTCATGGAGGCAGACATGGCATTTCCAGGCTGTAGGAATTAGGGTGCACCAGGCTAATCTTATTTTTAAAAATCAACTTTCTATTTCCAAACTCACTTCCAGTCTTCTGATTTTATTTTTTAAATTATATTTGAAAGCAATTGCTTTCTTTGGTGCTTTCTTTGGTGTTTCAAATACTTCCAGCTAAAATTTGCAACTACCTTTATCTAAGAACTTAGCTGCAATCTGCTAGGGCGTGTCCTTCGGTTAAACAAATAAACCCAGAAATGCTTGGGAATGAAGGAACATCAGATGTCAAAGGCAGCTTCATGCTCTTGAGAAACTTTTTGTGAGGTGCCTTAAGGTGCATAAAACAGGAGCATGTCCTGCCAGCTAACAGCAAAGGTCCTAATGAGCGCAGGTGCTTGTGACTCCTCTGTAGTTAGGAAATTAAGAAACACAACAAAACCAAACCATTTTCTGCCTTAGCAACTCATCCCAAGTGCAAGAAGTAGAGATTTCCTTCAAGTTACACAGTTACTTACTCTCCAGTCAACCAATTAGTGCCAGACAAGGCAGTGACATCTGGATTTGGTTAGTAGAGCATTAGCTGTTCATTGGGATGTTTTGACTGGACTCTTCAATGGGATTTATTGTACTTTATAGTTGTTTATTTTCCAATCAGAGTCAGCCTTTAAGTCAAGATTGCTGCTTCAGCCCCTTCTGAACAAAAAGAAACACAAAGAAAGAGTCTCCTCTGACTCTTAGGCAGAGAGAGTTTCTCAGCAATTACACATAGGCTTAAAACACTGCAGGGCAGATAAAGTCAACAGAGAGTCCTTACCACATTTGTGGAGGTGGCAAGAGGGTAAGGCATAGTGACAGCAGGACAGGTATGTCTGAAAAGACAGCTGGCACTTCTCACTTTAAAAATAAAGGTTATTCATCTGAAGCTGGAAAAAAATGCAAGCATGGGATTTCCTGCATTTTAGCCTCGTGTAGCAGAAGCAAGAGGAGTGAGTACTTGCTGCTGTGCTCACACCTCACTGACCTGCAGACCATGCAAATCTGAGAGCCGAAGGCAAGTATCTGCAAACTGCCAATGTCTCATCTGCTGAGGTGGCTTCCAAGGAAGCGAGCCTTGCTAGTGAGATGATGTTTTCATTGTGGGATTACCTTTTTGGGGTTGGAATGAATTATAGAATCATAGAATCATTAAGGTTGGAAAAGACCGTTAAGATCATCTAGCCCAACTGTCAATCCAACACCACCATGCCTACTAAACCATGTCCCAAAGTGCCACATCTACACGTTTTTTGAACACCTCCAGGGAGGGTGACTCCACCATCTCTCTGGGAAGCCTGTTCCAATTCAATTCTGAATTGTCAATTCTGAAAGGACACTTTGCTCACTAGTGCCAGTGACCATCCAGCATCTGGAAACTGCATGTAGTGATTACAAACACAGCCCAAATTCACTTGACCTGAAGGAAAAAGGTGCTCTCTAACTTTTCACCTCTGCCCAGTCACACACTGGGGCATTCGCCATAACAGCATACAAAGCCATTGTGTGGAAATGCACCCAAAATTGACTGTGGAAGTACTTCTCAAAAGTACGTGTGTAGAGAGAAGCCTCATTATTCCTCATCCATTGAAGCCTGCATTTCACTGACAGTTTTAGGCACCTAATTTCAGACCACTTTGGGGAAAAAAGGTCATACTCGGGCTCCGAGCCCAGTTAGGAGGTAGGAAGAATTGAAAATCTGCAGCTCCTGGCCCTGGGAGACAACTTCCATGTGGAGCTCTGCACTCCTCCTTCTCCTCTTCCTCGCTCCCTGCACCATCACACTAAAGCACGTTGGTGGCATTTGGCTCAGCTGACCAGTCGGGTGAGCACTCGTGCTCTCCTGGGGATGCCACTGGCAGGCGGAGGCCCACCCAGCCGGCCAGCCTTAGGGGCCCAAGACCAGGAGGCTTTCCTGACATGGAAATCTGTTTCTCCGACACACACCTGGTATTCCTCAAAATCCCAGCTGTACCTCATTGCCTGGCCATAAAATAGCTATGTGCAACTGAGGAGGGATCACAGTATCCTCCAGCCTACACAAACAGCCCGAAGTCTGGTGCTTCCCAAGAAGATGTTGGTGCGCAGGTGAGGTGTCCCACGCTGCTAATGGATCGAGCAGCAGGTCCTCCGTAAAACTCCCACCCACTTGCCGTGGCCAGCCTGCAGACCTCCGCTGACGCTTCCCCTCTTCAAGCAAACCCCAGGAGCTGCGTCAGTCTCGTTCGGTGCTGTTTGGCAGACCTTCAGCCTCATTTATTAAACCTCCGGCCAAAAAACGTGCAGTTGCAGACTCACCACGGCTACCTCTTCTATTACTCGGCTCTACATAATCTGTAATTTTTTTTATATTTTCTGGACCGAAGTCCAGCAAAAGCGCATGTTTCTATGCTGGCCACATTTCAGTTCCTAATCCTCACTGCACAGAAAGCTAGGATTGCGGGTTTTTTCCCCTCTTTTTTTT